>CABHPH010119578.1:0-13702 GCA_902168325.1 Peromyscus nudipes
GTGTGTGTGTGTGTGTGTGTGTGTGTGTGTGTGTGTGTGTAGGTGTACACTGCAGAGGTATATGCATGCATATGGAGGTCAGAGGTCAATCAATATCAGGTGTTTGTCTTTTTTTTCATACTACTCTCCATCTTTTTTTTTTTAAACATGGATTCTCAATGAACTGGGAGCTTACTAATTCACCTAGACTGTCGGCCAGCAAGTCCCAGGTATGAACCTTTCTCTGGCCCACAAAGCTGGGTTATAGATGTGTGCTAACATGAGCTTCACTTTTTATGTGGATGCTAGGGACCCAAACTCAGGCCCTCATATTTGCAAGAAAACATTTTACCTTTTTATCTTCTGAGTTACCAGCCACAGTTCTTGAAAACCCTCACAGGAAAGTTAGACTATTTGAAACTGGTAGCATAAAATATGAGATCGTTCACCAATTTATTGTCAAGTTGACAACTGTCAATCTACTGCTGAATAATTTTCAAACAAATAAGTGAAGAATCTGTTAATCTGGTGAATGCACAGTGCCAAGACAAGGACTGAACGGGCTCCTCCTTGGAGTGACTCTGAGGAGAATAGACTGGTATAAGGAAGCATTTGAACAACAGCCACTGTGGCATCTGTTGGAGTCAGGGATAGGGTTGTCAAGGCTTCCTTTGTGTGCTCTGCAGTGGGGTTTCCATAGCGAAAGAGAAAAGACTGGGTTTCAAAACAAGGGTTTTGTTTCAGAGTGATAGTGTTTCATCACCTCATTGTTGGCTGTGTGTTCATGTCAAATACCAGGACTTACAAAGCATCTCAATTGGAGCTGAGGATTATGCTCTGTCAAAATCCGCTAGACAGCAGGCCTCTCTGTGAGGACAGACAGCCCATCTCAATACTCAGCCTCAATAAATACTGGGCAGTTGTTAGGATTTTTCTGGGTAAATGAACTGTATATAGCAGAAGAGTTCTCCCAGGTCTTTCAATAATTTCTTAAATTTCATATCTAAAGGGTAAAGAATAATCTGCTTTTTCCCCAAGAAGAAACTCATAGACCCAGGAATATTGACAACAGAAGAGTCTTATGATTCCCAAGGCATAAGTTAAGACAGTTGCTAACAGCACCCATCAGATAGCTGCAAAATGTTGAGCTGCCAATATCTCAGGTTGCCATTTGTGAAGTCTCTCAAATCTTAGCATTCCTCCCTGTGAGCTCTATAGATAATTATTTTATTTTATTTTATTTTATTTTATTTATTTTTTATTATTTAGTTAGTTAATTTTTCCCAGCCTGATCACAGTTTCCCCTCCCTCCTCTCCTCCTAGTCCTTCCCACAAAACTCTCCCCAACCCCAACTCACTCCCTCTTCCTTCCCTTCAGAAAAGTGCAGGTTTTCCATGTATATCAGCCAGCCACAGGATATCAAGTTATAGCAAGACTAGGCACTTCTTCTCCTATGAAGGCTGGGTGAAGCAACCCAGCAGGAGGAAAGGGTCCCAAGAGCAAGTAACAGAGTCAGAGCCAGCCCTCCCCACACTCCCCCCACACTGCTCCCTCTGTCAGGAGTCCCGCAAGAAGACCAGACCACACAACTGCAACATATGTACAAGGGGCCCAGGCAAGCTCGCTGGTTGGTAGTTCAGTCTCTATGAGCCCAGAGTGTGTGTGTTTTCCTGTGATATTCTTGGTCTCTCCCTACCCCCCCCCTCCGTAATCCTTCCTCTCCCTCTTCCACAGGATTTTCCAAGGTCTGCCTAATGTTTGGCTGTAGTCTCTGCATCTGTTTCCATCAGTTGCTGGATAAAGCCTCTCTGATGACAATTGGGCTGGGCAATGATCTATGAGTATAGCAGAATATTATTAAGAATGATTTCTTTGATTGTTTTTTTCTTTTTTGGTTCTATGCTAGGTCTCTGGGCTGTCCAGCCTCTGGATCCTGACCCTCCAGGCATTGTCAGGGGTGGGCTCCCTCTCATGGTATAGGTCTAAAGCTAGACCACTCATTGGTTGGCCACTCCCATGATTTCTTCACCACCTTTGTCACAGCATAGCTTGTAGGCAGGGGAAAATGTAGGTCAGAGGTTATGTGGCTGTGTTGGGGTCCCAATTCCTCCAATGAGATTCTTTCCTGGTTACAGGAGGTGGTTGGTTCAGGCTCTGTATCTCCCATTGCTATGAGTCTTAGCTAGAGTCACCATCATAGATTACCGGGAGTTTCCATTGCACTAGGTTTCTAGCTCATCCCAGAGACGTTCTTGATAACAGTTGTACTCTCTCCCTGTACTCTCTCCCTCTACCCTCTCCTCCTCTGATCTATCCTGTTCCCATGCCCACTCCCCATCCAGACCTCTCACCTCATCCACTTGTGATGTCTATTCTACTTCCCCTTAGCAGTGAGATTCATGTGTCTCCACCTTGAGCTTTCTTTGTGTCTGTGGATTGTAGCATGGTTATGCTTTTCTTTACAGCTAATATTTATCTATAAGTAAGTACATATCATGTTTGTCTTTCTGGGTTTGGGTTACCTCACTCAGGATGATTTTTTTCTAGTTCCATCCCTTTGCCAGCAAGATTCATGATGTCATTGTTTTTAACAAATGAGTAATACTCCATAAATATATCACATTTTCTTTATCCAAAATGACCCTGAGATTCCATCTTACACCTGTCAGAATGATTATGAGCAAAAATACAAGTGACAGCTCATGCTGGTGAGGATGTGGAGCAAGGGGAACACTCTTCTATTACTAAAGGGAGTACAAACATGTACAGCCATTTTGGAAATCAATATGATGGTTTCTCAGAAAATTGGGAATCAATCTGCCTCAAGACCCAGCTATGCCACTCTTGGGCATATACCCAAAGGACACTCTACCATACCACAAGGACACTTGCTCAACTATGTTCATAGCACCTTTATTCATAATAGCCAAACACTGGAAACAACCTTGTAACATGAATCTTCAAAGTTCTTATTAATAAAAGCAAACCTGGAGCTGGGTACTGAGGTGAATGCTGGAAGATCAGAGAAGCAGAACAAGCTACAGTCACCTCACCTTGCCAGTTCCTTAGTTGATCCTGTTTCCTCAGACTGGAAGCTTCTGAGTCCTCATCCAAATGGATCTCAGCTGAGCTGCTGCTCAAAAGCCTGAAAGTTTAACCATGCAAAAGCTTAACCAGCCTATATATAGTTCCTTGTCCTCACGCCTTAAATACCTCTCTGCCTCCTGCCATTACTTCCTGGGATTAAAGGCATGAGTCACCACGCTTGGCTGTTTCCAGTGTGGCCTTGAACTCACAGAGATCCAGGCAGATCTCTGCCTCTGGAATGCTAGGATTAAAGGCGTGTGCTACCACTGTCTAACCTCTATGTTTAATATTGTGGCTGTTCTGTTCTCTGACCCCAGATAAGTTTATTAGAGTGCACAATATTTTGGGGAACAAAATATCACCACAAACCTAGATGTCCATCAACTGAAGAATGGATAAAGAAAATGTGGTACATTTACACAATGGAGAGCCCTATAGTTAATTGTTAATGAAGGTTCTAGATCATGCCTCATCAAAATATTGGCTCTGTGAATGAAGGACCACATGTCTCTGGTTCTTTTTTTTTTAATATATGCCTAGCACCCATAATATTTCTCAAAGAAGAGAGAATGTCAGCCACTCCATGCCTCAAAATCCAAGGCTTTACTTGTTCGATATGCATCCTGTAAGTATAAAAACAAATACATCGTATCTTATAAAGCAGTTTTTAGTTGAGTTGGTAAAGGCATATTGACAATGATGATAACTGGGGGTGTTTTATGGAGGTTCACTTCTGGACGAACCAAAATAGTTCTTTATGAAGTCACTGCTAGATTATGGCTTGATATCATTCATGTATCTGGAAGTCTTTCTGTTGTGTTGACCCATACAAATTTCCAGTGTGATAATATATGGATTCAGGGTTGATGTAGGTTTTAAATACTAGGAAGTATTTAAGTATTTAAGCTGAGTAGGCTTCAGAGATTACAGATACTTTGGGTCAAGAGACAAAAGTCCAGTCCAAACACTGGTGGGAAGCAGCTGAGAAATCAATGAGGCTCTATTGGTTCCTTGTCAGGTGTTCTCTGCCCTTCTCCACTGTCTTGACTAGAGAAGAATTTGCTAGAGAAATAGCTGAGTGTTTAAGGTTAATCGATTTGGACATCATCCTTTTCTCCCCTTTTACTCTCCATAAACACACCTATTTCATTTACTTTTTCATTTGTTGTACATGAAGCTGGGCACAAAGTCTATGAAATGTGGCACCATTCTATAGGTACCCTTAGAACACACACCACACCCTTCTGTAGACAAGAACTCAGTGGTAAGAGTGAGAGAGCAAATTCCACATAAACTAGGGGCTGCTCAGTTTGTTATAAAGAAGCCAAATCGTAGTAAACAAAGGCCATTCTCTCAACTAAGGAACACTATTCATAATAGAGAGCCAAACAATATCTACCTAAAACCCATAAAGTATTAATAAGTACATATTTAGCTCTAGTCAGCTAAATTATTGCTTCTTAGATTGGCTACCTATCCCATACGAGGAGTCCACAGAAAGTTGTGCTTCTGGTGGCTGTCGATCACTGTGGCTTTGTCCTTCCATGGAAATGTGCACAAAGACAGGTTGTTACTCAGGCCCCTATGTGTTCATTATGGATTAAGTCTCACTCTGACAAATGCTCTAAAATGCAAATGAGAAAAAGTTCTCTCTATCTCAGACTTTCAGTTTTTATCTGCTTAATTTAATGTTAACTATAAAGGTTTAACAATTAAGCACGGATCCTTGCTTATTTACCATTGTCCTTCAATACCCCTTCCAGTTGACAAGACTAGCTTAAGAATGCTTGATTGGGCCTTCCTTCTCTGGTCTGTAATTTCTCTCCTGACTAAGGACAAATATATGAGTCGAGCCATACTGTCTCCAGGAACCATACTAACTGGTCAGTAGGGCCAACTGTATGAACTTCTTGGAGAAATGTGGCCACTACTAATGTCATTATCAGACTACCCTAAGAATTTCCCTCTGACTTGTACTGACACTACTTTTGCTATATTTTGCCAAGAAGGCTAATATAATTTGAATGGTGGTAATCGGTGATCTCTTTAATTTGTATTTATGGATAAAGTAGTGTCTCTAGAAAATATTTTGAAATCTATGTTAATGTTTTGCTATTAAGACAAAACTAATATCATGAATCTTAAGTCACACCATAGAATATCCATATCTCATTGTATCTAACTGTCCCAGGACTTTAAAAAATAACATCCATAATATTAATTTTGACCATATTCAATTTTAAGTTCTTTTTTTAACTTCCTACTAAGAAAACTTTAGTTCTGTGCTTCAAACCATGTGATAATGTCCATTTAAGCACCAACTATAAACAGCAGTTACTTCTCCTCATCCATAACCCATCTTGAAAGGAAAATGGGGCAGAATATGTCAGACAGAATCAAGTGTATTTAAAAAATAAAAGAGGGAGGATGCTAAAAATCATCCTGGTTGCTTGCTTCCTACATTAAAAAAATGTATTTGTTCTTATAACCAATTTGGAGTCCTTTTTAAATTTCTAAGCATGCAGAATTGAAGTTCTATCTGACTCTGTGGGCATCTCAGAAAGTTCTATGAATTCAAAGTGAGTATAGCCAAAATTCCCTCCTTTAAAATTCCAGGGAGATGAGAGATGTGGGAGAGAGAGAGAGGAAGGGAGAAAAAAGCATGAGAACACAAAAATGTATGGCTATGTGCTATATAATATTTCATAGGGTGTTGTAAACAAATATCTATTCACCCCAGAAAAGTCACCCTCAACAGAGCAAGACATTTCCACCCAAGTCTAGCTTAGAGAGCAAAATAGTTTATTGGGGATTATAACAAAAGCATTGGTGACTCAAAGGCAGATTGCACCACCGAAAACTCCATCATAGTGCAGGTTTCATGAATCAGGAAAGTTTCAGTCTTCCAGCTCCCTTCTGACTTTCAGATAGCTCCACCAGAGAGACACTCCTCACTCCAAAAATCTCCTTTGATTACACACTTTGGGTAGGGACATTGTGAATTTTGTAACTTTCATGAACTTCCTAACCCTTGTAAGTTTCCTTAGATTTCTGAATCTCAAGACCCTCAGCTGGTGGGATAATTTTGATTCCTAGGAAACAACTATATAACACAATAGCTTAAAAAGAAATATTGATTTATGACATGAAAGAAATTACCCTCCCTCCCAGTAATATAGATAATTTGCTGTTGAGTTTTTTTCAGCAATGTATGTAATTCACTGGAATTCAATCTTCCTCCAACACTGACAGCAGACCTTCCTGCTCATGGCCCTCAGTTCTTGCCATTAGAGTACTTATGTGCTGTCCCACTACAAGTATTAACACCCAAGCATCTTCCCACAAGCTCTGTCACAGCATTCAAGAGATACCAACCACTCTTGTAATCTAATATTCCCTGCAAGTAGCATCTATCCAATAAGAGATGGAAACTAGAATATAAATATTCTGTCTCTCTCATTCATTTCTCCAGTTACATAGCAAGATGAAATTCTAGTTCCCATAATACCTTGCTCATTAATGTGTTTCTTTGGCTGGTCTTTTCTGTCTGTTCCATTATTATCTATTTGTGCTCTTGGGAAAACAGCCAACCCTTGTCTCAGGATCTGCTTGTAGGAGAACCAAGCTCAAGATAGTGAATCTAGTTGGATTTTTGGAGCCCACTACCTAGGGTGGGACACCTTGCACAGCCTTGATGCAGGGGGAGGGGATAGGACCTGCCTCTACTGAATGTATGAGGCTCTGCTGACTCCCCATGGGACACCTTACCTTGTTGGAAGAGGAAATGGAGGGTGGATTGGGAGGGGGGAAGGCTGGAAGGGCAGGAGGAGGGAAGAGAGGGGCATCTGTGTTTGGTATGGAAAAATGAGTAAAAAATTCCTTAAAAAAGAATCTAGACAAAGAAACTGAGCAAGGAGCTTTCTGTTTCTTTCATAGTTAAGTACCGACTCTATACAGAGCAAGTTCTTAGAGCAGAACAAGAGCACAGGCACCTCTGAGGCAATGAGGCAGGGCCGATAGATTTCTCCCACCCTCACTTCTTTCAGTCTGCTTTTGAGGTCATAATACACAGTTTTGAACAGCCCTATGGTATTCTCCTTCCTCTGACAACACTGTGGATGATAATCAAGAATTAAGTATATGGCTAGGTTTTCAAAAGTACAGTATGTGTGGCTTAGTTAGAATATATCCACCTTATTCAAAGGAATAGCAAATCTTATTAGAGATCCCTGTCTTTTGTGAGCCAAAAATCTGAAGGGTAAGAAAAAAACAGAAACCTCAATGGACATCATAACACAGAACACACTACAAGGAAGCCAATATTATCTCTCAGTAATGCTCCTACAGGCAACCCTTGTTTCCTAGGATAGCTAAGAAAGTTAATTATTAAAAATAAAACATGGCCTTCCTTTTAAAATAATTTCCAGAAACAATTACACTATGACATAGAGTTTTCTTAAGTTTAGCCTCCTTATTTTTGACTATTGTCTTTGTTACCTTCCATTGTTCATTCTAGACTTAAATGTAGCCTGGATTATAGTTAGTATTTTATACACCAACTGTGATTTGTCCAGTGTTAGTGTCATATGACACCATTTAAAGCATTAGACGGTAATGGCAGACACAAGTTTTGACTCTTATGCTGTATTTATATTAATAGTAACAAAAAATATAATGTATGTAAATGAATTAACTAGATCATGCTCTTCAGTAAGTACTGGGGGAAATTATTTATGGTAATAAAGAAAATAACTACGGGTATAAGTAACTTACATTAATCTGTTAGAAAAAGCATCAATGAAAAAAAAGTATTTAAGCTAACAGCCAAATGATTAGAAATGGCCCACTACATTAAGCTTTGGGAATAAGCATTTTTCTAGGCAGACAGTAGAATAAATAGAAAAAGAACTAAGGCTTTGCTGGACATTTGTTCAAATATTATGAAAAGTTTAGTACCTGGATCATAATGTACAATAACATAAAAGGAAATATGACTGTACAAGAATATGCTCCTCAGACTTTTTATCCCAAATTGATACTAGTCCAATAGGTGGGTATGTTACATGATACTATTCCATATACAATTTGTTGTAAGCATTTAGAAAAGTTTGTATTTGAAAGAAAACAGTAAAGTATATTGGATTTAATCCCACAGTTGCCAAACTATGCACTGATAATAAATCCAATGTTCATGATCTTGAATCTAAAAACTATGAGGGAGTTAAGGTTAAAAGTAAAACAGTGGCTACCAGAGTAGGAGGTAAAAGGATGGGAAGAGACTGCTCACTGTCTACAGTGTTACAGTTAGATAAGTGCACATCCCAGTATTCTATCCAAGAGCATGAAGATAGTTGTTGAGCATTAATAAGAATTGTGTTGCATGTCTCAAACAGAGAGAGGATTGAGATGTACTTAACCATGATCAATTTGCAAAGAGATAGGTGTTCTGTCTGATTTGCTCACCTCCCAAGAGACAATGAAAACTTTATATTGTATCTCATGCATATGTGTGATCATTATGAGTGAAGAAAGCTGAAAGAGCCATTCCAAGAATTAATACACTCTTTAAAAGCACCAGTATTTACTGGAATGTGGAAGAGTCATCTCCTGAAGTGGTCTAAATTCTGTCACCTTCTACTGCTGTGGAAACTTCGAGCTTTGCTCTCCTTGTGCAGTCTCCTGGTATTCAAATACCTGGAAGCCACATTTTGTGTCTTTAAATCATTCTCCCTGATCTCACTCCTCCAGAGCGTTCCCTTCCCCCTCAGCTTCCCGTTTCAAAGCTCTCATCAAAGATTCCCCATTCTCATTCCCATTCTTCAGTTTGCTAGCTTCTACCACCAGTCACCCCAGTTAGATGAACAGAAATCACCTGTTTGTGGTACTCAGTGAGTTTCAGATCACAACAGTCCTTGCCATGTTTGTTTCTTAGCAACCGCATCCATTCTTGAGTGCCCTTCATCTTTCAGGATGTGCCTGTACCTCTCAACTCTGACCTTAAGTGTGTCTTCTTTACTTCTCACCTTTCAACTACAGCATTTTCCCCACAATACCTTTTTCCTGGCTAGCCGTCCTCCAACTCCTACCATTCTCTGAATTTTTCCCATTGCCTCTCATGTCTACAGTAATGATTCCCTGTGTCCCCAGCACAGCCTTACTCCTGCTTGGTTGTGGCCTTACTCCTCCAATCAGTGAGTTCACAGTTAAGTTCACTTCTCCCCTGTCTTTCATCCTAAATGTAGCCTACCTCTGATGTCCCTTGAGTTAGTGAAAATCATCACATGTATCTATTGCACAAGTCATCAATCTAGACCAGCTTTAAGCAGCCACCCCCTTTGTACCCCACATCCAACCACTTAATCTTCCTTGGGTTTCACATTTAAAAAGTGTTTCATCCACTTATCTTCTGTTTCATCACCTTACAAGACAGAATTGCATTGGACTGACAGCATCAGCCACCTTCACCTCCTGCTTTTGTCTGTGTTCTTCTCCCCCTTTCCATGACTCCCTACCAGGCCAGATGAAGTGAACCTCACCCGATCCTGCACTTTCCAATGCCTGCAAGTTGGAGTCCCATGCTCCCTGATATTTCCTCCCAGGCCAACCATCACCCGGCCTTTAGAGCATCACGTGGAGAAAAGTTTGACAAAAGATGTTTGATTTCTCTTTCCTTCTCTCACTCTCCTCCTCTCTTCCTCCCTTATATTTATACCTTGTCTCCTTTTTACCAGTGATACTTTTAGTTCTGTTACTTATCTAATTTCTATCTTCCTGCCATGCCTCACAGTTTACTCCTTTTTGGAAACTTTTTTCGACCTGTCAGCACTGACATAGGAGCTCTTCCAACACTGAAGTTTCCTTATTAAATGCCATTCTACATTTTGTTGCTATGTGTTTTATTATCTCCTTGTGGGCAAATCTATCTGCCTTGTTACATCTCCTCACCCAGCACAATTTCTGATCCTTATCAGTGACATATATTTAATCATATTAAGAGAAGGCACTCAACACATCTCTTAAATATATAAATTAACACTTTCTTCTCACAGCAAGACCTACCATAGCTCTTAGCTGTGTCTCCATTTCCAGCAGGCTACATCTAGATTCATAGAGGCTAAATTACCTGATAATAAATGGGAGAGCCAGAATTTAGATCTCCATGCTTTGGTCCAGAGATACAGTTTTCATATCATTGGCTGACTAAGAAAAAAGAGAGTTGGAATTGCTTTCCACACGACCACATCACTGGGAAGTACCAGACCTAGGGATTTAGCCTGAGACTTTTGGCTCCAGAGTTTATGCATTTAGATCCACCCTGTTCCTTATAGTTTTAATTGTTTTAAAAGCAAATGCATTTTTGCTCTCTGTGGACCCAGTTTTAATAAGGCCGTTTAAATATTCATAATTCAAATGTAAATTCCCCTGCTACAGCCTTCTGTGATTCACAGACTTGAGTGAGTGTCCTCTGCTCTGGGTGGTGAGGACCCAGTGAACTGACCTGCCCTGAGTTTATCCCACTTCCTGTATGATCAGACACTCAGAACAGACTGCTGAGCCAAGAGGTTAGAGTAATCTGTCAGAGCTTCCAAAATATTAATTGGATAGTAATATTTCTGCTCTATAGGCAGCTGGTTCATAACCTCACTGGGAAAGTACTAAATGGAGATTAAAAAGTGTCTTAATTCTAGGAGAAATGATAATGCTTCAGAATGTCTCAGGAGTTCACTGAGCTGGTCATGGTTTTTTTTTTTTTTTTTTTGGTTAATTTTCCCAAGTTCATGTTCACTGAGCATCTGAGCATCAGTGGACCCCTTAGTAATACAAACCAAACCTGTCTCTGTCTGGTCTTTCTGTTTTCTGTGGCCCTATCAAATTCAAATGCTAATTTTAACTCATATGCTTTCTTATTCTTCTTTAATCAAAGTATCCCTTAATTACTTCAGGTCGTGAAAGAAATTATATTAAATTTTATATTCTCAGTGCCCAAATTAATGTCACTTCCATACATTTTAAATTATTTTTCCTTAGTGAATGGGTACATGAGTTCACCCTGCCCTCTGTTCTTTGAAGTAGATTTCCATACATGTTGGACTTGGTATACAAGGTTCCTGCTGTTTTCCCTATTTGTTTGTGTAGCAGGTCATCAGAAGCTTTGATTCTATTTGTGAAAAACAATGAAAGTTACAAAGTTAAGACTCATTATCATGCACTTATATTATGGTGTTATCATACATATGGGCCACCAACTTTTTTATTATGCTCCTCCAGTATTGAATAGTTCTCCATGCTTTGCACGGCTGATTGGTTTTGGTTACACTGCTTTCCTATGCTGGAAACTTGTCTGTTTCCTTCTGTCTTCTTTCTTCTACTGTGATTCAAACACTTTCTATGTATTCATTATTTCCAGTTTTCACCTTCCTCCCTAAACTGTGTGTGTATAACTCCACACTCATTTATACAATCGACAACGAGCTCTTCTTCTAGTGTTCAAATCCGAAAGCAGCCTGCCTTGAAATAATGCTCTTGTATACTGTAAAGACTTGTCACTCAAGTTGGTTTAATAAAATTTTGATTGGTCAGTAACCAGGCAGGAAGCATAAGCATGGCTACCAAACTAAGAATGATGGGAAGGAGAAGGGTGGAGTGAGTGAGTGGTCACCAGCCAGATGCAGAGGGAGCAGAAAATGAACACACCATGTTAATAAAGATACCACCACTTGGCAGAGTGTGAATAAGGAATATCCATATGTAAGAGCTAGTTAGTAACAAGTTTGAACTATTGGCCAAGCATTTATAAATAATATAAGCCTCTGTGTGGTAATTTGGGAAGTGGCTACCAGGTATTTGGGAACAGGTGGTCGAGATAAAAAACTTCCATTTACAGTAGCCATTCTTGGAGGAGCAGTACCAGGAATAAGGCCAACAAGTCAGTGAATATCTAAGAGTCCAAAGACAGGTGCTTTGCTAAAAGCATTGCATGCAGGGAAGACAAACTCATCTATGTAAGTACCTAATCTAGCAAGAGCAAAGAACTATATCTCCTGTGCTCAGACCATCAGTATAATCAACCTGCCATCAAGTCATAGTAGGCTCTTCATGCTTCTAAATCAATTGAAAGAAAAGTGTCTCTGCACTGTCTAGAATGACTAACCATGATTAGGAAGTGAAATTGGGCTGCTATTACACAATGGATATAAAAAGAGTATGTCTATAGCACAGTGGGCCCCTTAAACATCTCTTACACTATATGGTTCTATGATGACAATAAATGAAAACCTACAGTAAACCAAATTAGGCAAAATTGCTAATAGTTAAGAATCATCATGAAACCTGGTGCTAGGGAATTTCCCAGGAATCTACAAAAATGACCCAAACTAAGACTCCTAGCAACAGCAGATATATAGCCTGAACTGGCTATCTCCTGTGAACAAATTGATATCTAGACCACTTATTGTCAGAGAGGCTTCATCCAGCAACTGGTGGAAACAGATGCATACCCACAATCAAACATTAGGTGGAGTTCAGGGAATCCTGCAGAAGAGGAAGGATTATAGGAGCCAAAGGGGGCTAAGAAAACTCACAGGATCAACTACTTGGGCTCATATGGGTTTACAGAGACTGAACTGACAACCAGGGAGCTTACATGGGACTGTCCTAGGCACTCTGCATATATGTTACAATTGTGTAGCTTGGGGACTACACAGTTGTGTAGTTCTCTTGTGGAACTCCAAACAATGGGAACAGGGGCTATCTCCAACTTTTTTGCTGGCTGTTGGGACCTTACTCCCCTTACTAGGTCACCTTGCCCAGCCTTAATACATAGGGAGGTATTTAGTCTTACTGCAACTTGATATTCTATGTTTTGTTGATATTCATGGGAGACCTGCTAATTCCTGGATGGAGACAGAGGAGTGGATTAGGGGGTAGGAACAGAATGGGGGTGTAGGTGGGGAGAGGGACTGGGAGGAGAGGACACAGGGGAAACTGTGGCCAGAATGTAATATCCATCCATCCATCAATCAATTAATCCAGGCAAATTTGGAAAAATAAATCATCATTTGGGAAGGCAGATCTACTCATCCAGTTATAACCATCTGAGAGACTTCACCTAAAGATAATGGAAATACAAAAGCATAGCATAAGATGGTAGTTGTTATGGTTTGGGTATAAAAGATGCCTACCTGAAAGGCAGAGTGCAGAAGAAGTCTTGGTCCCTGGCTGGTAGTGCCATTGAGAAGGACTCTGAGCACAAGAATGGTAACTTTATCAGTAGGTCAACACTGCTTAGTGAATGGACTGTTAGGAGACAGGGATTAATTGATAGTGAATCATGGTATGGGGGGATGAGTTTGAAGGTATATATTATCATGGGTCTCCCACTCTCTCTACCTCTACCTCCTACACACACTTCTGACCTCCATGAGGTAATCAGCTTTGTCTACCACTCACCCTCTGCCTTGATGGTCCATATCTTAGAGCCAAAAACCAATGGCACCTGCCTACCACAGGTGGAAAATTCTGAAACTATGAATCAAAATTGACATGTCCTGCTCTACATAATGTATCTTGGGGGTTTTGTCACCTTTTTTAAAAGCTGAATAACAAAAGTAGTTATAAATGCTAAGTGAAGGGGGG
>CABHPH010119579.1:0-14019 GCA_902168325.1 Peromyscus nudipes
GATGGTTGTGAGCCACCATGTGGTTGCTGGGAATTGAACTTGGGACCTCTGGAAGAACAGCCAGTGCTCTTAACCGCTGAGCCTTCTCTCCAGCTCCTCGTTTTGTCCTTTTAAATAGGCTTGGGCTCCCTGGAGACTTGACTTGGACTCCAAGGTGTAGCCTTGCCCTCGAGGTGTGTGCTAAGCAGTCCTTTTGTGGGAGCAGAGAGGTCCTGAGTTCCCTGCCCTCGGGATGTGTGCTAAGCGGTCCTTTCGCAGGAGCAGAGTCCTGAGTTCCCTGTTAGGCCCAGGAAGCATTCCACTTTAATTCTCTGACGTGGGGATCTGGCCTTGAACTCCTTGGCCTTCTGAGTAGATGGGAGCGCTGGCTCTCACCACTGATCCAGCTTTGTCCCACTTTTTGATGCAAGGCCTTCTGCGGGGCTGCTGGATGGGAGGGGGTGAATAAGATGTCCCACTCACTTGATCTTGGCCTCATGCCCAGTTCCTGTGGGAGGACACTTTCCCGGTGGCTGGTAACCTGGAGTGTGAGTGTGACTTTGGCATGCCAAGGACCACTTGGCTGTTCTTGGAGCTGTCTCCTACCCAGGCAGTTTGGTAGCACTCTGTCACCTCTCTGATGACACTAGAGCCCTAGAGACCCCTCAGCCCAGGTGTGGGGGCTTCTCCTCAAATGGAGAAAAGCAGGGTCTGTGGGCTGGGGTACAGCGCCATCGATAGAGGGCTCACCTGGCACACAGGAAGCTCTGAGCTCCACCCTCAGCACCATGTGAACTGAGTGCGGTGGTGCATGCCTGTCGTCCCGGCACGTGGGAAGCGGAGGCCAGAGGATCAGGAGCTCAAGTTCATTCTTTGCTACATAGTGATTGCAAGGCCAGCCTGGGCCGAGGCTGGTGTGGCAGTGGGACGTGCTGCTGTCCCTTTCCTTCCTTGCTGCTCTTGTGGAGGGAGTCGCCTGGATGACCCACTTGGCTTGAGCACCCCCAGATCCTTGCTCTCAAGCCCTTTCTCTCCCCAGAGACCAAACGAGTGGTTCCTGTCACCTCTCTGGGTACCCCTTAGACGCCATCCCGCCCAGCCTGACCAATGTCCACAGCCAGGTGAGCGCCCACCCACTCTGGTCAGGTCTAGCCCTCTGGGTGGCCAGCCCCCTGCAGAGCTTCTGTCCCCTACAGGGAACAGCCGATCTTCAGCACCCGTGCACACGTGTTCCAGATCGACCCCACTACCAAGAGGAACTGGATCCCAGCCGGCAAGCACGCACTTACTGTGTCCTATTTCTACGATGCTACCCGAAATGTGTACCGCATCATCAGCATCGGGGGTGCCAAGGTCTGGGCGGGGACCTGGGGGCAGGTGCTGGCACCAGGATCTGAAGCCACAGGCCATGCTGGGTGACTTGTGAAATGGGGATCAGTGAGTCCCTCTGGGACCTAGCTTCTTCCAGAAATAGCTCAGGCTGGGATCTCAGAGAGAGGCTAATCTGTTCAGACTTTCATCATTATTGTCAAGATGGGGGTACTAGACCTCAGTGGGCCAAGAATGCTACACTAGCCTCTCACTGGGACATCCTAGGCAGGGGCTCCACTCATAAGCCATGCCTCAGGGCATTCTGGGTAGGGATCTACTACTGGGACAGGTGCTGAGAATTACTTTTTAATCCACTGTGTAGTCTAAGGTTGGCCCTAAACCTTGATACTCCTCCTCAGGCTGGCGGGCTCATGATGATCATTGTCATTCCTGTGGATCTTAAATCTTGCTCTCCCCACCCCCAGGCTATCATCAACAGCACAGTCACCCCCAACATGACCTTCACCAAAACCTCTCAGAAGTTCGGGCAGTGGGCAGACAGTCGAGCCAACACTGTGTATGGCCTAGGCTTTGCCTCTGAACAGCAGCTGACTCAGGTGAGCAGGGGCACGGGCAGTGATTGGCATCTTCGGTCCTTGGGGTGGGTTCACAGACAGTAAGATCCCTTGGGTGTCCTGGGTAGGACCTTTCTCCAACTCTGCACACTCCTTGTGCCTCTTAGGGACATCAAGTGGAAGCCTGGACTGGGCACACCCCCGCCCAGCAGCGCCTCTCTCCATTTCTGCCATGAGTCCATTGTTTTTTCCAGACTTATTTTTGTTTATGTGTCTGTGTGTATTTGTGTGTGCTGGTGCCTGCAAGAGGTAAGGAGATGGCGTTAGATTCCCTGGAGCTGGAGTTACAGGAAGTTGTTGAGGCGTCCGATACAGGTGATGGGAACTGAACTCATCTTTTGGAAGCACACTTAATTGCCGAGCCATCTCTAACCCCCTCAATTTTTTTTTTGTTTGTTTTGTTTTTTGTTTTTTTGTTTTCTGAGACAAGGTTTCTCTGTGTAGTTTTGGAGGCTGTCCTGGATCTCACTCTATAGACCAGGCTGGCCTCGAACTCACAGAGATCCACCTGGCTCTGCCTCCCGAGTGCTGGGATAAAAGGCGTGGGCCACCACCCCCTGGCCCCGCCTCAATTTTTTTAAGAAAAAAAATTGTTACTTTTTTTTTTTTTTTAAGATTTATTTATTATGTACACAGTATTCTGCCTACATGCCAGAAGAGGGCGCCAGGTCTCATTACAGATGGTTGGGAGCCACCATGTGGTTGCTGGGAATTGAACTCAGGACCTCTGGAAGAACAGCCAGTGCTCTTAACCATTGAGCCATCTCTCCAGCCCAAATTATTACTTTTTTATTTGCTTTGGGTGTGAATGTGTGTGGGCACACCTACAGAGGGCAGAGAAAAATTATCAGGGACCAGTTCCCTTTGTCCACCAAGTGGGTTCTGGGAACCATCTTCAGGCTTGGCAGCAAGCACCTTTGCGGTCATTGAACCATATTGATGTTTTTGTTTGTGTTTTGGTTTTTTGGTTTTGGTTTTTTTTTTTGAGGCGCAACAGCCCTGGCTGTCCTGGAACTCACTCTGTAGACCAGGCTGACCTTGAACTGATGGAGATCTGCCTGCTTCTGCCTCCTGAGTGCTGGGATTAAAGATGAGTACCACCACTACCTCCTGGCCATTGAGCCATATTGCAACCTCGAATTTTGTTTTGTTTTGTTGTTTGTTTTTTGAGTCAGGGTTACCTCCATGTATCCCTGCCTGTTCTGGAACTTGCTCTGTAGACCAGGCTGGCCTTGAACTCAGAAATTCGTCTGCCTCCCAGTGCTGGGATTAAAAGTCTGAGCTACCATACCCAGACTTTTATTTTTGATTTTTACTTTATATGTGTAAGTGTTTTACTTGCATGCATCTGTGTGTACTGCATGTGTTGACACCATTGTCTGCGGAGGCCAGCAGAGGGACCTGGAGCTCCAGATGGCTGGAGTCACCATGCGGGTGCTGGGAATAGAACCTGGGTCTTCTGCAAGAGCAGCCCATGCTCTTAACCCCTGAGCCCTTGATCCAGATCCCCAATCCCCTTCCCCCCTCTTTTTTTTTTTTTTTAAGGCAAGATCTTTCTTTTTTTATTGGGGGTGGTTTTTTGTTCTTTGTTTTTTGTTTTTTGAGACAGGGTTTCTCTGTGTAGCCCTGGCTGTCCTGGAACTTGCTCTGTAGACCAGACTGGCCTTGAACTCAGAGATCCACCCACCTCTGCCTCCCAAGCACTGAGATTAAAGGTGTGCCACCACTGCCTAGCCTTTTTTTTTAAGGTTTTTTTTTTTTTTTTTTTTAAGATTTATTTATTTATTATGTATACAGCATGTATGCCTGCAGGCCAGAAGAAGGCACCAGATCTCATTACAGATGGTAGTGAGCCACCATGTAGTTGCTGGGAATTAAACTCAGGACCTCTGGAAGAGCAGTCAGTGCTCTTAACCTCTGAGCCATCTCTCCAGCCCCTTTTTTTAAGTTTTAAGGCAAGGTCTCACTTTGTAGCGCAAGCTGTCTTTAAACTCTCAGCCATCTTTCTGCCTCTTGAGTGCTGGGATCATGGGTGTGTACCACCACACCGGGCTTGTTTGTTTAGCGGCTCTCTGGTCTCCAGCAATCCTTCCTCAGCCTTCCTAGTGGTGAGGATTAGTCCTGGGGCCTGGTTTAAAACAAAAAAAAAAAAAAAAATTCTGGGCATGGAGAGATGGCTTTGTGTTTAAAAACACTGGCTGCTCTTGCAGAGGACCCGGGTTCAATTTGCAGCAGCCACATGGCAGCCCACAGCCATCTGTAACTCCAGTTCCAGAGAATTTGATAGTTGGCCTTCGGGGCACCAGGCACAATTGTGGTGCCCAGATATACATGCAGGAAAAACACTGATACACGTAAATTAAAATAAATATGTTTTTAAAAAATTATTTTCTTCATTTTTATTTTTTGTGGGTAGTAGGGTCTCACTATATGTATGTAACCCTGGCTGGTCTGGAACTTGCTATGTAGACAAAGCTGGTCTCAAACTCATATTATAGCTAAGGCTAACCTTGAACTCCTAATCTGCCTGCCGACACCTCTCACATGCTTAGATGACAGGAATGCACCACAGAGTGCAGTTTAAACTTTATTGGGGGTGGGAGATGCCTCAGTGGTTAAGAGCATGAGCTGCTCTTGCTCAGCACCCATATGGCAGCTCACAACCTTCTGTAACTCCATGGAGGGTAATTTGAGGCCTCTGGTTTTGGGGGGCACTTACACATATGTATATATAATTAAAAAGTAATAAAAATAAATTAAAAACGAAGTTTTCTTTTAAAGGTTTTTTATTACATTTATTTATCATTTCTGTGTTGTGTGACCGTATGTGTGTGCACGTGTGCTGTGGAAATCAAAGGGCAGCCTGTGGGAGTCAGTTCCCTCCTGCTGTGCGTGGCCCTCAGACCAAACTGAGGTCATCAGGCTTGACAACAAGCTTAGTGTGCCAGATCACCAGCCTCATGTTTTTTATAATTGCCGGGTGGCGGTGGTGGCTCACCCCTTTAATCCCAGCACTCATGAGGCAGAGCCAGGTGGATCTCTGTGAGTTCAAATCAGCCTGGTCTACAGAGTGAGATCCAGGACAGACACCAGAGCTACACAGAGAAACTCTGTCTCCAAAAACCACAAACTTTTTATAATTAATTAATTAATTATCTTTTTGAGACAGGTTTTTCTGTGTAGCCCTGGCTGTCCTGGAACTCACTCTGTAGACCAGGTTGGCCTTGAACTCACAGAGATCCACCTGCCTCTGCCTCCCCAGTGCTGGGATTAGAGGAGTGCGCCACCACAGCCTGGCTTTTTCTTTTTTAAGAGATGTACGTGTATTTGTGTTTATGCATGTGTGTGGATGCCCCCAAGAGGCCAGCAGAGGGCACTGGGTCCCCTGGAGTCAGCAGTTGCCTGAGGTAGTGTGTAACCTGTTGCGGTTTCTCTGTGACAGGAGTCTTCCCTCCCAGCCACTGAGTCATTGCTCAGGTCTGCACAGATTGTTGCTGATAAATGAAAATTAATTTAAGTTAATTTTATGTGCATTGGTGTTTTATTTGCATGTATGTCTGTGAGGGTGTCGGATCTCCTGCAACTGGAGTCACAGACAGTTGTGAGCTGCCATGTGGGTGCTGGGGATTGAACCCTGTGTCCTCTGGAAGATCTTAACCATTGAGCCATCTCTCCAGCCCCTATGGAAAGTATTTTAAAGTGAAAAGAAAATGCATTATCATAGCCACAGAACCAGCGTTAGTTGTCAGGTGACCCATTTAGGAGAAGAAGTGACAGGAGCCCCCCCCCCCCTCCCCCGTGGATGTCCTTCCCTGTGCTGTCAATACCGGCAAATGTGAAGGACAGATGGGCGCCAGCCTCAGGCTGTCCATTCCAAGCCAGCCTGACAGGAACAGGGAGTCCCTTTCCATGTGGCTCACAACCTTAATGTCACCTCTGTGGTACACCACACCCCCTCCATGTGTCACCCTGACACCCAAGATGGTCACAGGGTTAACCTTTTACAACCTTCCCCGAAGGCTCCAGGGTAACAGGACAGGTGATGAGGGAAATGCTTTCTGACTGTCCCCCTGCCTCACCCCCAGTTTGCTGAGAAGTTTCAGGAGGTGAAGGAAGCTGCCAGGCTGGCTCGGGAGAAATCTCAAGATGGTGGAGAATTCACTAGTCCTGCCCTGGCCCTTGCCTCCCACCAGGTAGGCCTGCACTCCATGTCTGCTGGACCCCATGCCCACCACACTCCCGAGGCAGCTGCAATATGCTTCTCATGTCGGGTCAGGTCACTGCGCTGGTGTCTAAGGCTAGCTGATGGCTTTACTACATTTATGCATGTGTGTGCACACACATGTGCAAGTGCCTGGATGCACATGTGGAGGTCCAAGGACAATTTGTAGGAGCCTGCTGTCCTTTACTGAGCCATCTCCACAGCCCATGCCTCAATTTTAAGTGTGATGTTTGATGCCTTTGTACCCAGGGGAAAACTGATAGTGGAGAATAGTTGTAGTGTTCAGATCCCTGTTTCTGTAGGTTGTTCGGGTCTTGAGGGGTTAGTGAAGACTTGGGGAACGGGGGTTCCCCACCAGGAGCCTGGGGAGCTATGGAGGGTGAGGAGGGGAGACACACACTGGGCTTCATGGGTCAGTTCAAACTCCTAGATCTTAATCAACACCCCAGTGACCCCAGCCCTCGACTCAATCAACCTTAGCTCCTACTGCGACCTTGACTGAGACAAGCGCTCACCGTGACCCAGTCCTGGCTCCCATACACAGGTTCCCCCGAGCCCCTTGGTCAGCACCAACGGCCCGGGAGAGGAGAAGCTGTTCCGCAGCCAGAGTGCAGATGCCCCTGGCCCCACCGAGCGGGAGCGGCTGAAGAAGATGCTGTCAGAAGGGTGAGGGTTGGGGCTTTCAGGGCAGGTGTGATGGGCAGAACCTGCTTGAAGCCATGATGGGTGTGGCTGGGGCCTAAGGGGTGTATTGTAACTACGACTGAGCTTTAGGGTGGCAGGCGTGGTGTTGCTGGGGGCAGTGCCTTGACTGGCACCAGGGGTGTGCCAGGGAATCCCCAGGACAGACCTTTAGGATGCAAGGGACTTGGTGTTGCTGGAGTCAGGGTCCTGACTGGGATAAGGGACGCGGGTAGTGGGATGAGGCCTTTGATGGCAATCTGGGAGAGGCAGGAATGGGTTTCCAAAAATTTTTGGAAGTAGGCTCTTGCTGTGTATCCCAGTCTGGCCTGGAGCTCATTATGTAGCCTAGACTGACATCTCAGCTCATGAGCCACAACTCCCTGCTCCACATACCATGGTCTCCACTCCCCAGCTTAGTGTTGTTTTGACCCTGCTCCTAGCCCAGGAGGCCCTTCACCAAATGCCACCCGCTCTGACCACGCACACCCTTGGCCTGGTGTCTTCCCCGCAGCTCCGTGGGTGAGGTCCAGTGGGAGGCCGAGTTCTTCGCACTCCAGGACAGCAACCAGAGGCTGGCAGGGGCCCTTCGCGAGGCCAACGCGGCCGCCGCGCAATGGAGGCAGCAGCTGGAGGCCCAGCGTGCAGAGGCTGAGCGCCTGCGGCAGCGGGTGAGGACCCCCACATCCCCTCTGCCCCGTGTCAGTCTCCAGAGAATCGTCTCTTACTGTAAAAAGTCTTGAGACCATAAGAGCCTCACAGGGGTCATCATCCAGAAGGACCGCTGAGCTGTGTGTGTGCAGGTGGCGGAGCTGGAGGCCCAGGCGGCTGCAGAGCCGGTCCCGGCGGGCGAGAAGGAGGCAACCAGCCAGTCCGTGGAGCAACTGGAGGTTCAGGTGCAGACCAAGGACCAGGTGAGCCAGGGGCAAGCTCCAGGGTCTTGCCCTTGCCCATGTCTTCCTGGGACTCCAGGGCCCTCTGAGCAGACCCAGGACCCTTTCTCTCTAGGAGATCCAGACTTTGAAGAATCAGAGCTTGGGGACACGAGAAGCTCCTGACACCACTGAGCGAGAGGAGACACAGCAGAAGGTTCAGGTTGGCTGTGGGATGTGGCATGTGACGTGGCCCCTGAGGTAGAATGGGTTCCATCTGCCTGTGAGCAGGATGGTAATGCCTACCCAAAGTTGTGAAGCCTTAGCACATATTAGCCTCACACATAGTCCTCCCACACCTGAGCAGTCTGAGGCCGAAGGGAGCTCTCAGAGACCTCACCCAAGAAAGTTCCTGGAGTGAGTGTCCCTAAGATCCCGGAGGAGAAAGTTGGGGAAATGAGTGCTGTCCTTGGGGATGGGTGCATCTTGTGTAAAGGTCTAGAGGACATGACCCCAGAATTGGTGTCCTGCCTGGGGACAGTGAGAGGATCTGCAGGAAGGTCATTGTGTCCACCGTGGGTTTATGGTGTGTGCATACAGGTGCTCCCGTATGGACGCGGGCTCATGAAATGAGGCAGTCAGAGGCGGGGGCCAGTCTCGCCCCACCGCATCTTTTGAGACAACCTGTCACTGAGGGTGAAGCTCAGATCGTCTAGGCTGGGTACCGAGGCAGAGCAGTGGGGATTTGCTCTCCCACCCTCGGGGTTACAGCAGCTAGCAGTGCGTGGGCACCGGATTTTACATGGGTGGAGGGATTGAATTCAGGCCCCTCAGGCTGGAGCCAGGCAGTTTACAATCTCCTTAGCTATACACTACTCACCTGGCTAAAAATGTCTCTACTTTGCAACTTTCGGAGTCAGTTCTCTCCTTACATCATGTGGGCACCGGTGACTAAACTTTCAACTGGGTATTTTTGTTTTTGATGCTGTGTCTTTAGCTGCCCTGGTCAGTAACTCAGAGATCCACCTGCCTCTACCTCCCAGTGCTGGGATCAAAGGTGTGTGCCACTACACTCGGCCCAGGTTTTAACATTTAATTGTGTGTATGTGTGTGGGTTAGTTACACTCCTGCAGATTCCCTCCAAGGTGTTGGATCCCCTAAGGAGTCACATATGGTTGAGTCGCCCCATGTGGGTGCTTGTAGGCGAATCCAGTAAGTTCATAAGCACTGAATCATCTCCCCAGCCCTTCATCTTGCTCTTAGAAACAGCCTGGGAGCGGGGCGGTGGTGGCGCACGCCTTTAATCCCAGCACTCGGGAGGCAGAGGCAGGCGGATCTCTGTGAGTTCGAGGCCAGCCTGGGCTACCAAGTGAGTTCCAGGAAAAGGCGCAAAGCTACACGGAGAAACCCTGTTTCGAAAAAAACAAACAAAAAAAGAAACAGCCTGGGAAAGGCTTAGGCTGGCCAGTGTGCTCCAGGGAATCCTGTCTCCCAAGCACTAGGATGCTTATAGCTTTTTAGGTGGTTGCTGGGCTCTGAACTCACATTGGGCACCTCAGACTTTTAAGACACTTTACTGCTGTTGTGTCCCAGCCTGTGGGAGCCATGGACCACACCCAGCAGGGAGGGCAACCAGAAGCGTCATAGTTTGCCCCACCCCACGCTCCTTCCTCCCCCTGTAGGATCTGGAAACACGGAATGCCGAACTGGAGCAGCAGCTGCGGGCAATGGAGTGCAGCCTGGAGGAGGCGCGGGCGGAACGCGAGCGCGCACGGGCAGAGGTGGGCCGGGCCGCACAACTGCTGGACGTTCGGCTGTTTGAGCTGAGCGAGCTACGCGAGGGCCTGGCGCGCCTGGCCGAGGCGGCACCCTAGTTGGCCCCGTGGGTCTGTGACCCCAAGGTACCCTGGCAGGGGACCAGGGCTGCCGCTGAGCTTTGCACTGTGTAGAGTTTTCTAGAATCCATGGGTGGCGCTGATACCCAGATTACATTTCTGCGTGGCTGTACAAGTGCGTGGCGTTGCTGGCACCTGCTGTCGCTGGCTGCTGCCACCCTGCGTCCCAGGGATGCGAAGGAGGGCCTCAGTGATCATCCCCATGGGGCAACAGAGGCTTTGGGGACCAGAGACCCGCAGCCCTGCACCCATCCCGCCTCATTCTCAAGTCAGACTGACAGGTTCAGAGTGTTTACTGGGGTCCTCCGAGGCCCACCCCTCGGCCGGCGCTCCCTGCTTTCTGTCGCTGCCGAAGCGTCTGCCCCACCTTCTCCTTGAAACGGCGGTTCTGTTGCTTGATCTTGGCCAGCTCCGCCTTGCGCTTAGCCTCCAGGTCAGGGTCCTGAGGAAGGGAGCGCGGCTGAGAAAGGAGCAGGGTAGCTTCCCAGGAAGCAGCTCCTATCCCCAAGCCCAGCCCACCCGTACTGGCCACACCCCCATGCCTGGCCCTGCCCACCGAGCCCTCCCCACCCCTCGGTCCACCTTCCCCTCCAGAATCAGCTGCTTCCGCTTGTTGATCTCCTTCTTTTCATCGAAATGCGAGGCCTCCAGTTTCTAGCAGGAGAGAGCACAGGTCAGGACAGGCCCGCAGGGAGCCCCGCCCCACACCCCCCTACACCCGAGGCCACACTCACGATCTCGCACTCTCTGCGCACCACGTTGACCTGCGTGAGGATGTTCAGGACCTCAGCCTCCTCCACCGCCAGCTCCTCCAGCTGCTTCTCTGCGGAGCGGGTGGGAGAATCAGAAAGCAGCACTAAGTGGGGCTTGAGTGCCGCTGGCCCCCTGCGCCCCACTTCTGGATGTCTGCATCCAACCATATGTGGACTGATGACGTTCAAAAAAAGCAAAATTGTGCCTGTTGTCACAACACTGGGAAGGCAGAGGCAGGGGGATCACTGAGTTCCAGGCCAGCTCTGTAGAGCGAGGATCTCTCTCAAATAAATGAATGAATAAATGAAGGAGTGAATGAGGTGAGATCCAGGCGCCTGTGATCCCAGGACTTTTGACCACTGTGGCTAAACAGAGAAAGCTCAGGAAAGAGCTCTGCAGGGTCCAGATGGTGTGTCTCAGGGGCTGTTTGAGATGGGGACCGGCACAAGCTCTGCCAGAGAGCTCAGTCCTGGCCCACCTCCCTACCACAGATGCACCTCCAGGGTTGGTGGCCCTGTGCGCAGCAGGCTTTTTTGTAGTGTTGGCTGGGCACCAGGGACACAGCACTCTGCAGTTCTAGGATGACCCAGGCAGGGAAAAGCGACCTCCCAGCCTTGGGCAGGTTCCACCCATGGACCCTCCCACTTACTGATCTGCTCCTCGATGGCATGCAGCAGGTGGATGTCATACTGCGTCACCAGTGTGATGGCCCGTCCCTGCCGCCCTGTGGGGACACAACTGTTAGAGGACCTGTGCCCCACCAAGTGGCTCATCTCAGCTGATCAGCTTAGAGGACTAGGCTCTACCCAGGGTAGGGCCTGTGTGGGGTAGCTGGAGGATGGTGGGGGCAGCTCTGCTAAGCCGGCCTTCTGTGAGGCTGGCAGCATGCTGCTTCCCTTCTTTAGCTGAGCTGCCAGGAAGCCAGGGCTCAGCCCTGCTCTGCTGCCCTTTCTACAGTGAGTGAGCAAGCTGATGCACCAAGGGCTGACTGGGCCTATGACCCACGGCAGCCGCAGACAGGCTTCTCGGTGCTTATTATTTGTTAAGGCGGAGTCCCTCAGAATTCCCTAAAGCCACAGGATCAGACTGCCAGCCCCATCCAGCCCAGCAACCCTGTCTCTCCTGCTTACAGGCATGAGGGAATATCAAAGCAGACGTCCCCCTGGTTCCTGGGTCAGCATCCCAGTGAGGTGCCAGGCTGGAGATGGATGCCAGGCCAAGAGTACACTGGGAAGGTGTCTCCACTGAGTCTTTGATTCTGAAGACCTGAGCTCGCCAGTGTCTCTCACTGCAGCTGGAACCTCCTACACCTGGCTCGGCTCACCTGCACGGGCTGTTCGACCAACTCGGTGGATGTAGATCTTGGGGAGCCCAGGGGTGTTGTGGTTGATGACCACCTGCACAGTGGGGATGTCCAGGCCCCTAGAGGAACAGAGCACTCAGCTAGGGAGTCCATGTTGGGAGACCAAAGCAGACACTCAGCCATCCGCATGCCCAAGTCCAGCTTCCTGGTCTCATGATGGCTCAGGCCACCGGAGGAAAAGCATGCTGCACTGGGCCTACTCACCTCGAGGCCACATCAGTGGCAATAAGAATCCGGTAGACGCTGGACTTGAACTTGGCCAGGGCTGCAAAGCGCTCTTTCTGTACCACAGGTGGGGGAAGGTTAGTGAGCAGACGGAGGGGGCTGGGGATGGGGCAGAGACCAGGGAGGAGGTAGTTGCAGAACCAGGAGGATCTCTGAGAGTTTGAGGCCAGCCTAGTCTAAACAGAGTGCCAAGACAGGGCTACGTAGAGAGACCTTGTCTCAAAATACCAAAAAAAAAAAAGACAGAGTCCCCATTAGCCTAGGCTGGCTTTGACCTCCAGATCTTCCTGCCCCACCTCCCGAGTGCTGTGTCTAGGGGTGTGTGGGTGTGTGTGTGTGTGTGTCACACACACACACACACACACACAGGGAACAGGCATATAAACTATGCGTCCAGTAGACACATACAGAACAGGCATATAAATTCTACCCAGTTTATATGGTTGAGGATGGAACCCAGGGCCCCCCCATACATGCTGGGCAAGCACTCTACCAAGTGTGCCCTGTCCCCAGCCTGAGCAGCGGCATGTAAGACTGGAGGCTGTGGCCACGGCCCATCACCTGCTTCATCATGGAGTGCAGCGACACTGTGGGGAAGTTGAACTTCCGAAGCATCATACAAAGGATTTGGCAGGTCCTGGTGGGAAAGGGTGGTTGTGGGTGTCCTGCCCAACCCACCAGGATGTCACACAAGTGACCTAGGAGTCGTAGAAAGGCTAGGTCTGATGCTGCTGTGCTTCTCAAAGCCTTAACCAACACGGACCGGCCCTGACCTGGTACTGACTTCCAGAAGAGTCTCTCAAGTCCTGGGTGCTGCCCTGCCTGATGGCCATGCCACTCACAGCCAACACTTCCTTTTCTGCGGACAAACACCCACCCTCCTGTCTCTGCCCTCTAACTGACACAGCCAACAGCTATTTTGAGACTCTGGTTTGGTTTGAGTCAGGGTCTCACTATGTAGCTCTGGCTGGCCTGGAACTTCCTATATAGACCAGGCTAGCCTCAAATTCACAGATCTGCCTGCCTCCTGGGTGCACCAGCAGGCCAGGCCTGGCAGCTCACCTTCCACGAGGGAAGCTGGCCCAGTGCTTCTAGCCCAGGAGGCAGAAGCCTCTCACTCACTTGCAGGTGTTGGTGAAGATGATAATGGAGCAGTCCTCCAGCTGGTCTTGGAAGGTCTGGACCAGGTGCACCAGGTAGGCATCCTTCACCTTCTCCGGCACCAGCAGGTAATGCTGGTCAAGCTGCTCCACCGTGCGCACCCTGGCGGTGGAAGGGCAGGGCAGCACAGCCTCAGTTTCTCATTCTGCCTGAACCCTCTGGTCTGCCCCTCACCCAGAGCTTTGGAACTCACGGGGCCTGCGCCTCCCAGAAGAAGGGCTGGTTGGTGGCCAGGCCCTGCAGCTCCTTGAGTGTGTCGGTCAGCGTGGCACTGAACAGCAGCGTTTGCCTGCGTGCTGGAACGGAGGCCAGGATTGTCTCCAGGTCTGCGGTGAAGTCGGTGCAACCCTGCTCCAGTAGCCGGTCCGCCTCGTCCATCACCTGCATCAGAGGGGTGGACAGGGGGCTGGGCCAGTGCAAGAGCAGAAAACACAACGCAGGACCTACGCCAAGCTCAGCACACCTGCTTTTCAGGGACTACGCAATGGGCTCCTCAACACTGTCCCCAGCCTCAGGCCCTGTCACCTACTTTTCAGGCCCTCTAGGGAGCCCCCTTCTATATGCTGTGTCTCTACTGGGCTTTTGTTTGTATGAGGCAGGGTCTCGCTGTGTAGTCCTGATTGTCCCAGAACTCACAATGTAGACCAGGCTAGCCTCAAACTCAGAGACCCTTCTGACTCCACCTCCCAAGTGCTGGGATGGAAGGTGAGTGCCACCACGCCCAGGTGGCCCTTGTCTTTATCTCTAGCCCTTTGCCCAGTGATCTATGAGACCAATGTCAAGAATGGATGTCAGACGAGCACAGTGGCTCACATCAACATAGAGTTCCAGAACAGCCAGGGCTGCACAGAAAGACCCTGCCTCAAACAGGAAAGGAAAGGAAAAAGGAAAGGAAAAAGGAAAGGAAAAAGGAAAGGAAAGG
>CABHPH010119580.1:0-14636 GCA_902168325.1 Peromyscus nudipes
TGTGTGTGTGTGTGTGTGTGTGTGTGTGTGTCCCTTATGTGGGTGCCCGCAGAAACCAGCAGTGCAAGATGCCTTGAAGTGAGAGTGATAGAGAGTTATAAGCCATCTGCCATGGGTGCTAGAAATCAAACTTGAGTCCTCTGGAAGAAAAGTACACTCCCAACTGCTGAACCATGTCTCCAGCTCTGTGAGGCTTACTTTTCATTCTATTTTTTTCAGCCCTGGACATTTAGCCACTGCATTTGTTGATATGTTTATATGTTTACATGGTATAGCTTAGCAACTGGGAGTCCAACCTCAAGTGCCAGGCTGGGATGAGTATCAGCTCTGTGACCCTAAGGAAAGTTGTTTAACCTCTATATATCTCAGTTTCCTTGAGTGTGAATGGGAATAAGAGTAGTACCTTCCCACAAAGGTCAGGCAAGAATTAAGTGAGTTAATATGTATGCATCTGTAAGAGTACTATGCAAATGTTATTATGAAGAGCAGGAAGCTATTGCTAATTTTATTCAACCTCGCACATCTAATGTCATTAAAAGTGCTCAGTAACTATGTGGTAGGGGACTGCTTTCATGGGTTCAATGAATTAATACTTTCATCTATTAAAGTCTCTGGTTGGAATGTCCACTGTGCCCTTTCCATCACTGAGGGGCTTGGAAAACACTGGCTCATTAACATAGGTCAACAGTCATTCCAGGAATACAAACTCAGAAGCTCTACTTCTCTGAACCTTTGGTCTAAAGCACACGTCATTCAGCCTTACAAAGGGTTTCTTGTTCACCTACCCATAAATACTTGCAATGTAAGTTGAGCAAGTACTTTACAGTTTATTCATGTTTATAGTTCATCTTAATTTGAGAAGGGTTAGAAAAACATTGAGATTTTTGAGTTACCACTTTTTCATAGATTTAGAAAAATTTCATGAGTGTCTTTTTGAACTTGCCATTCCTTTGAAAATGTACATCTCAATTAATCTAATATTCATTAATATGGCTTCCAAAAATTTCTAGCTAAGATATATTCAATTATTTCCCATAGAAAGTGATAGCTAACCTATGTACCTAGGTGAATGAGCAAAACAGATGCATTTCCTGCTAAGAGAAAAAAAAATAAAAATGGCTCATTTCATCAAAGCTCCCAATATCCTTTCTTACAAAAGAAAGGTGGGGCTATGTTGAAACACCCTGCTGGCACAAGTGAGAGAAGTCTTTTTCAGAGCTATACCCTGAAAAGCCTGTTTTGGAGTAAATGGCCTGTTTCTGTATAACTTGAAACTAAGTTAATGATGCTTGTGAAACATTTTTTATCTCTTGTGGGGCTGAAGAGATGGCTCAGAGTTAGGAGCATGTACTGTTCTTACAGAGGACCTCAGTTGAGTTCCTAACACCCACATTGAATAGCGCACAACTGCTTGTATCTCCAGCTCCAAGAGATCTGACACCTCTGGCCTCTGAGGGCACCTGTGCTCACATGCTCCTATCACTCTCACATACATAATAAAAATAAATCTTTAAAAATATTCCCTATTTCATAATCTGTGAAAGTCATATGCAACACAGATTAATGCAGTTAGCATTTACTAAAACATACACCCACATACACATAGAGGCAATATCAGACTCTTTCATTTATATAGCAAAAAAAATGCAATGGATGACCACAAAAATGGAAATCATAATAAATATCTACAGAATTTTGTGACTCTTGGGTGCTTGGGGTGCTCTTTGCCTTGTTGTTATACATACCAGCTACTAATTCCTCCTTACAACAACTTACCTAACAACTCTTAGGTATCAGTAGCCCCTTCCTCCAGTACTGTTCCACTAGGACCCTGAGATGCTGAAGCAAGTCCCAGTATGAACTCACAGCATTATCCAGCTGACTGTACAATTTGCTCAGCAGCTGGGGCAAAATGCTGGAAGATGCAGAGAGCAGGAACACAGTGGTAAATTAAAGAAAGATATGTGTCCAGTGTGATAGGAAGATTGCTGAACACTCTATCTGTTCCAGGGAAAAGAGATTAAATGAGAAGAGATGGAGAAACAGTTGGAGAGGTTGGAACAGGAACCATAGAATTACTAAAACCCTGACAATACAGCTGGCTTTGCACTTCAGGGCTGCAAAGCAGGTCTGTTATTATTACCTCTACATTTTTGTTTGTGAAGGAAGAATGAACCAGGTATGCATATCCTATTACTTTTTACTTCATCTTGGTCTCTTGGGGCATAGAACTACTACATGATAAACTGAACAAACTCCCCTGAAATAGCTACCTAAGGGCAGGGCATGGTGGAGGGGTATGGTCTGAGAGAAAATGTAGTGACATCCTATGTAAGTGGAGTCACCAGATTTGGGGTACAGTATATGGGAATTGAACTAATTATGGGACATTTAAGAAAAGCCAAAGATTTTCTTAACCATGATACACATCACAATAAGAGAATAAAATATCATTTTCCACCTTTTTACAGAGAAGGGACTTAAGATTCCACTAGAACCACCCAGCCTCTGTCTGGCACCTTAAGAAAGAACTGAGATCTTACTGCTCTATGAAATTCCAAATGTGTGGCACCTACACATGGAAAATCACTCTGCCTGTGAACAGATGTGGAGCAGATATGCATTTGGTCATTGATCTGAGCAGGAAGTTCTGGTTTTCTATTATATATTAATACTATCCATGCCCGTATTTGACACATTCATATAAAACTTAATCTGTCAATAAAGATGTCAGTATAATTCAATGAGGAAAAATGTTATGTTAAGGTTTCTATTGCTGCAACAAAACACCATGACCAAAGAGCAAGTTGGGGAGGAAGGGGTTTATTTGGCTTACACTTCTACATTGCTGTTTATCACTGAAGAAAATCAGGACAGGAACTCAAACAGGGCAGGAACCTGGAGGCAGGAGCTGATGCAGAGGCCATGGAGGGCTGCTGCTTACTGGTTTGCTTCCTCTGGCTTGCTCAGCCTGCTTTCTGATAGAACCCAGGACCGCCAGCCCAGGTATGGCACCACCCATAATGAGCTGGGCCTTCCCCTATTGATCACTGATTGAGAAAATGCCTTACGGCTGGATTTCATGGAGGCATTTTCTCAACTGAGGCTTCTTCCTCTCTGATAACTCTAGCTTGTGTCAAGTTGACACACAAAACCAGCCAGTACAAATGGGATCTTTGAAAAAGAATGACACTGGAACAAATATGTATATACAAAAGAAATAATTTGAGGGCTGGCAAGATGGATCAGTGGGTAAAATCACTTGTTACTAAGCCTGACAACCTGAGTTAATCCCTGGGACCCACATGGCAAAAAGAGAGAACCAACTCCCATAACTTCTGACCACCACACCCACATTGCATACACCCAGAAAGCAAATAAATACAATTAAATTTTTTAAGAGAGTGAAGTTGAATTACATAAATCACAGCAGATACAAAAATACTATAATCATGGGCTTAAAATGCATTAGCTAGTACTGTAAAACTCTCAGAAGAAAATATTGGGGTACATTCCCTTTAGCTTGGATGGCAAGTGCAGTGAAACTGAAAAGAGAAAAATAAGTTAGACACTTCATGAAAACGAAAACCTCTTGTTCTTCAAAGAAGAAGAATCCCATAGAACTGAAAAGTTTTCTGTAAATCTTATGCCGAATGAGAGACTTGTAGCTAGACCATTTAAAGAATTCTTACAAAGAAACAACTAAGAAGCAAATAGCCCAGGCAGTAAAATGCATGATACATTAGATGTGAATAAAAGTATACAAATAACTGAAGATCAAATAAAATAGTAAATATTAGGGGAATTCAAATCAAAATTACAATGAGATACTACTTTATACACACTGCAATGGCTAATAATTAAAAGATGAACAGTGGAAAGTCTTATTTGAGGATATGGAGAACTAGAATCTTTATGTGCTCTTGTGGAAGATTTGTTTAACTAAGCCAAGATGTATTACATTTGTTCATGCTGCATTTGTTTAACAATGTAAAGATGTGTTGCTTTACCTGCCTAAGGCACCTAATTGGTCTAGTAAAAAAGTTGAACAGCCAATAGCTAGGCAGTAGATGGACAGGCAGGGCTGGCAGGCAGAGAGAATAAGTAGGAGGGGCGAGGAATCTAGGCTCTAGAGAGAACAAGAGAAGAGAATGAGGGAGAAAAAGAGGGAGATGCCTGGGGCCAGCCAGGCAGCTGCCAGACAGCCAGAAACAGAGTAGGACATACAGAATGAAAGAAAGGTAAAAAGCCCCAAGGCAAAACATAGATGAAGAGAAACAGGTTAATTTAAGTTATTAGAGCTAGTGGGACAAGCATAAGATAAAGCCTAGCAGCCATAACTAATAATCTCTATGTCATGATTTGGGAGCTAGTTCATGGTCCAAAAGAAAGCCTGCTACAATGTACCCATGAGATTGTCAAATAATGTCACAGATAAATGCTGTCTTCGAAAATAGCTTCATAGTTCCTCAAATTGTTAAACATCAAGTTACCATGTGACCCAGAAATTTCATTCTTAGGTATATTCCCAAGAGAAATGAGAGCAAACATTCACATGAGAATTTCTACACAAATATTGATAGTAATATTTACAGTAGCCAGAAAGTATAAACAACTCAAAAGTCCATAACTGATGAATGAGTAAACAAATGTGGTGAATCTTTGCAATGGACTACTACTACTTAGGAGTAAAGAATGAAGTATGGTTACATGTTACAATCTGAATGAATTTGAAAACATTATGCTAAGTAAAAGTAGCTGTACCCATGCCTGGGGATACAGACCTGTACTCCTAGAACCTCAGAAGTCTTAGGCAGAAGGATCACAATTTCAAGGATAGCCTGGACAACTTAGTTTGAGCCTGTCTCAAAATTTTGAAGATTTCAAAAAAAAGAGGGCTATAGACATGTAGATCAGTGTAGAGTGATTGCCTACAATGCATTAGGCTCTAAGTTCAATCTCCAGTATGAACGAAAGAAAGAGAGAGAGAAAGAAAAGAAAGAAAGAAAGAAAGAAAGAAAGAAAGAAAGAAAGAAAGAAAGAAAGAAAGAAAGAAAGAAAGAAACTGTATAATTTTGTTTATATGAAATATCCAGAGTTGAGAAATCCACAGGGACAAAAAAGTAAATTGGTTGTTTTTAGAAGGATTGAGGAGTAAGCAACAGAGGACAAGCATGGGACTTATTTCATAGCTGTTAAAAGTGTTCAGGAATTAGATGTTAGTGATAGTTGCACATCTCCAGATTGCTTTACAAAGAGAACAAAACAAAACAAATAACAAACAACCAGGTTGTTGCCAGCAAGATGGCTCAGTGGGTAAAAGCATTTACCACATAAGCCTCCCAACTTGAGGGAAAGGAGAGAATTGACTGAAAAAGAGGTCCTCTGACTTCTGGCCATGGCTTGAATATGCATACACACACACACAAACACATGAATGCGCACATGCACGCATGTGAATGAAGCATATATACACAATATAAAATAAATTGAGAACATGTTTAAAGAAACACTAAATTGTATAATTCAGAAAGGCACATTTTATGATTTTACGATATATAAAGAATAGCTAAGCATTTTGTTACTATAGATTCTAACCATTTGAAAAAAAACAAATTTCCTGCTTATTCATAAATAAAGTACTTTTTCTGCATGATCACACAGGTTTTGTACTTCACTGTTCCACAAATGAAGACTGTGCTAGTCAGCATTTTCTAACTGGCAAAATAATTTTATAAGAAGAACTTAAAAGGAAGAAAGCTCTATTTTAATTTATGGTTTCAGAGGATTCAGTCTGTAATCAAAGCCCTGTTGTTTTGGGTAGTTCATCATGGTGTGGTAATATGGGCTGCTCACCTCAAGGCAATGAGGAAGTAAAGGGGGCAAGAGGAATCCAACTTCTAACAAAGACCTAAGAGTCTCAAAATACACAAAAGTAGTAAAAACCAAGGAACCTGCAGCTTTGATAAAACACAACTTAGATTTTTCATTAAGTGAAAAAAATTATTGTCTTTTTCTGTCTCCTCCTTACTCCCTCCTTCTTCATACGGTTTGTAAGAATGAAACTAAGGTCACTATATGTATTGACAGAGGACAAAACAAATACTTTAGTGCAGAGATGGGTGGATAGATATACAACTGGAACAGAGAGGAGACGAGAGGAGAGGAGAGGAGGGGAGGGGAGAGGAGAGGAGAGGAGAGGAGAGGAGAGGAGAGGAGAGGAGAGGAGAGGAGAGGAGAGGTTTAGAAAGAACATAGTAAGTTGGTTTTCACATAATCTTCCTGGGGCTTCTGGCTTCCTTAGTTTATCCTGTGTATGGATTTCTGCCTAAGCATGCCAGACACTGGAACAACTGCTGAGAGTTTGCAAAAGCAAACAGGGGTGGCTTGGGAAAGAGGGCTGGGGAGTGGGAAGAGGGAGGAGGGGGGAATCTGTAGATAGTGTGTGGAGTGAGTAGAAAATTTATTAATAAAGAAAAAAAGAAAAGAAAAAAAGCAAGTAGAGATTAAAGACATCTGTAGTGAACACAACTGGTACCCACTCAACACCACTGGCTAGTACATGCAAATTCCAGATTTGGTGACATTAGCTGATTAAAAACCCACACCTGTCTCTTTCTCTAAAGAACTGACCTCCAACTGTTAGGGAAGAGGAGGGGGATAAGGTGTAGTGGAATGATAAGAGAGGACAATGGCAACGAGTGGATATGAGCAAAGTACTTTATATACATATGTGAAAGTATCACAATGAAACCAATACTAAAAAAAAAAAAATGCCCTTGACAAAATTGGCTCTGGCGATGTTTCCTTCACCTGAAGGGCTAAACTCAGCCAGTGTAACTGTACAAGAATGGTCTGCCTTGAGGGCTGGGAATGTATCTCAGTGGTAGAGTAACTATCTAGCATGGACAAAGCCCTGGGTTCCATCTCTAGTACTGAAAATAAAAGAATGAACTGACTGAGGCCAATCTTTTCCTTCAAGGTAGGAATAACCTTGTGATGTAATTTCATCTCAGAAGCTTTCTCATAAGCTAGAACTAAAGCCATCTTCCAGCTTCCACTGGTCTCCTCAGACCAACAAATTACTTGTGCAATAATCTAGACTTTTGTACTTTTCTAGAGAAACCAATATGATACTGTAAAATATATGTTTGGTCTTCATCTCATATATTGACACAAAAACCCTAAAATCTTAAGAATCTTCAAATGGCATATTGAACACTAATGATCATCATTGACTGACTTTGACCATGGTTGGCAGCCCCTTAGTAGCTTCTAGATGAAGGTTGGTCACAGAAACAAAACAAAACAAAACAAAAACAAAAACAAAGCAATGATTACAGAATTGAGATTTTTGGCTCTGAGGAGTGAAGAGGGGCTGAAGGTTATCACCAATGGCTATCAATCATGCTTATGTAAAACCTTCCATAACACTTCAAGGAGACTGGGACAGATGGAGGGAGACGTCTAGATACCTGAACTCATAAAGATTCCTAGAAAGTGGTGTGTGGGAGTTCCATGCCCCTTCCCATACAATATCTTATTAATCTTTCTGATTATATCATTTATAACATCTTTTAAAAATAAATTTGTAAATGTATGTCCCTTAAGTCTTATTAGCATCTCTAACAAGTGAAACTAGAGAAGATGGTTGTAGGAACCCTGATTTACAAATTAGTCAGTCAGAAGTATAGGCCAAACAACCTGGGACTTGCAGTTGGCGTCAAAGATGAGCCATCTTGAGAACTGAATCCTCAGTCTGAGATCTCATACTATTTCCAGATGAAGGTGTAAGAAGTTAATTGGGATGTTAGCCACTAGAAGATCAGTAGGTATCAATACTTCTTCAAAATATCTGTTCCCTTTGTTTCAGCTAAAGCACTTTTAAACAAAATTGGGGATAGCCAAAGGTGTCCCTTTCTACCATTTTAATGATACAAACTGAGTATGACCAGAGGTATTCTTGTCTACAATTTTAACCTTTTAAGTCTAACGATACCCAGAAGTGTATCCAGCATCTTTCCATCTTGAACTATGATCATAAATTGAGCATGTTCAGTGTATCAGTTATTTCTCTAATTTCTGTAACCATATATCTGAAAAGAAGAAATTTAAGGGATGATTGGTTTTACCTTACAGTTTGAAAGGCTACTGTTTATCACATTGGGGAAGACACTGTGATAGGAGAGTAAGGCAGCTAGTCACAATGTATCTGCAGTCAGTAAACAGAAAATGGACAGGAAGTAGAGACAGTCTATAAAACCTCAAGATCCACCCCAAGTGACCCATTTCATCCAGCAAAGCTTCACCTTCTAAATAGTCTATAACTTTCCAATGCAGTGCCATAGCTAAGTACAAAGTGTTGGATATACACATGCAGTACACATGGCAGGTATCTCACTTTGACTGGCTCTACTCCATCCCTGTAGCTTTCCTAAGAGGACATCCCATAGTCTTGGCATCTCCAACATCCTGTGGTCATCCTGGGGTGAGAGAGGAAGAGTGTAAGAGGATCTGCTTGAAGATCTCTGAGGTCCCCTGGAAATGGGGGCAGAGAGGAAGGAGAGGCTACAGCAGGTAGTCTGCTATAAAGCTTGGGATAAGACTGAAGAATTAGAATTGGAGGATAGGAAGGAAAGTGAAGATTGCCTATCTGATTCCCTGTCCAGTGTGGCCAGAGTATGTCCAGGGAAAAAATGTGTTGCTCTTTTTAACTGTGGACTTGGATAGGGTTAATAACTAGGACCTACACAAAAGCCTAAATGCTATCCTGCCTTGAAATTACTTCTGCCAAATAAACTAGTCCATTACTTTTGAATTCAATTTCACTTAATTTCTCAGGGCACAGGCAGAATGGAGCCAGTTTCTTTGCTAATATATAAGGTCTCTAGACTAATTCCCAACAGAGTCCTTGTTGCCCTCTGAAGTCTCATGAGTTGATCCTCCATTGTCTTCATTTCTGTCAGCATTATCCTCTCCATTTAAAGTTTTTTCAAGTACTCCCTCTTTATTTTTTCTTTTAAATTTAAAATTTTTTCATTTTATATACTAACCATAGATCCCCCACCTTTCCCTTCTTGTGCTTCCCCACCTCCCCCTCCAACCCCCATCCACTCCTCAGAGAGGGGAGTCAACAAAGTCTGGCATACCAAGTTGAGGGAGGACTAAGCTCCTCCCCTCTACATTAAGGCTGAGCGAGGAATCCCACCATAGGAAATGGGCTCCAAAAAGCCAGTTCATGCACCAGGGATAAATCCTGGTCTCACTGCCAGGGGCCCAACAAACAGGTCAATCCATACAACTACCACCCACATTTAGAGGGCCTAGTTCAGTCTCATGAAGGTTCCCCAGCTGTCAGTCCAGAGTCCATGAGCTCCCACTAGCTCGGATGAGCTCTCTCTGTGGGTTTCCCCATCATGATCTTGACCTCCCACCCTTGCTCCTATAATCCCTCTTCCCTCTCTTCAACTGAACTTCAGGACCTCAGCCCAGTGCTTAGATGGGGATCTTCATCTGCTTCCATCAGTTACTGGATGAAGGCTCTATGATGACAATTACGGTAGTCATCAATCTGATTACAGGGGGAACTCTCTCCACTATTGTTTGGAATCTTAGCTGGGGTCATCCTTGTGAGTTCCTGGGAATTTCCCTAGCACCAGGTTTCTCCCTAACCCCATAATGGCTCCCTCTATCAATACACCTCTTTCATTCCTCTCCCACTTGGTTCCTTCCCCAACTCGGCCATCTCGATCCCTCATGTACCCATCCCCCATCCCCTCCCCTATACCCTCCCTTCCAGTTTACCCAGGAAATTTATCTATTTCCCCTTCCTAGGACAATTCATGTGTGTCCCTCTTAGGGTCCTCCTTGTTACCTAGCTTCTCTGGGGTTATGGATTGTAGCCTGGATATCCTTTGCTTTACATCTAATATCCACTTATGAGTGAGTATATACTATGTTTATATTTCTGGGTCTGAGTTACCTCACTCAGGATGATTTTTTCCATTTCCATCCATTTGCCTGCAGATTTCATGACATCATTGTTTTTTTACCACTGAATAATATTCCATTGTGTCAAAGTACCACATTTTCTTTATCCATCTAGGTGGTTTCCAGGTTCTGGCTATTACAAATAATGCTGCTATGAACATAGTTGAGAAAGTATCCTTGTGGTATGATTGAGCATCCCTTGCCTAAGAATGGTATTGATGGGTTTTGAGATAGATTGATTCCCAGTTTTCTGAGAAACCACCATACTGATTTCCAAAGTGGCTGTACAAGTTCGCACTCCCACCAACAGTGGAAGAGTGTTCCCTTTACTCCACATCCTCTCCAACATAAGCTGTCATCAGTGTTTTTGATCTTAGCCATTCTGACAGGTGTAAGATGGTGTCTCAGAGTTGTTTTGATTTGCATTTCCCTGATGGCTAAGGATGTTGAGCAATTCCTTAAATATCTTTTGGCCATTTGAGATTCTTCTATTGAGAATTCTCTGTTTAGATTTGTACCCCATTTTAAAATTGGATTATTTGGCATTTTGATGTGTAGTTTCTTGAGTTCTTTAGATAATTTGGAGATCAGCTGTCTGTCAGATGTGAGGTTGTGAAGATCTTTTCCCATTCTGTAGGCTGCTGTTTTGGCTTACTGACCATGTCCTTTGCCTTACTGAAGTTTCTCAGTTTCAGGAGGTCCCATTTATTAGTTGTTGTTCTCAGTGTCTGTGCTACTGGTATTATATTAAGGAAATGGTCTCCTGTGCCAATGTGTTCAAGGCTCCTTCCCACGTTCTCTTCTATCAGATTCAGTATAACTGAATTTATGTTGAGGTCTTTGATCAATTTGGACTTGATTTTTTGTGATAGATATAGATCTATTTGCATTCTTCTACATGTCAGCATCTGGTTATGCCAGCACCATTTGTTGAAGATGCTTTCTTTTTTCCATTGTACAATTTTTGATTCTTTGTCAAAAATCAGGTGTTCATAGGTATGAGGATTAATGTCAGGGTCTTCAATTCTATTCCATTGGTCCACATGTCAATTTTTATGCCAATACCAAGCTGTTTTTTATCACTATAGCTCTATAGTAGAGCTGGAAGTCAGGGATGGTGATGCCTCCAGAAGAAGCTTCATTGTACAGGATTGTTTTAGCTACCCTTGGTTTTTTGTTTTGTTTTGTTTTTCCATGTAAAGTTGAGTATTGTTCTTTTGAGGTCTGTGAAGAATTGTGTTGGAATTTTGATGGAGATTGCACTGAATCTGTAGATTGCTTTTTATAAGATTGCCATTTTTATTATGTTGATTCTACCTATCCAAGAGCATGAGAGATCTTTCCATTTTTTGATATCTTCTTCAATTTCATTCTTCAGGAACTTAAAGTTTTTGTCATACAGGTCTTTCACTTGTTTGGTTGGAGCTACCCCCAAGATATTTTATGTTATTTGTGGCTATTGTAAAGGGTGATGTCCCTCTGATTTATTTCTCAGCCCATTTATCATATTTATATATAGGAGAGCTACTGACTTTTTTTAGTTAATCTTGTATCTTGCCACATTACTGAAGGTGTTTATCAGTTGTAGGAGTTCTACGATAGAATTTTTGGGGTCACTTATGCATATCATCTGCAAATAACAAAAATTTGAATTCTCCTTTTTCAATTTGTGTCCCTTTAATCTCCTTTTGTTGTCTTATTGCTCTAGCTAGACTGTAGGCTACTATACTGACTAGATATGGAGAGAGTGGACAGCATTGTCTTCTTCCTGATTTTCATGGAATCACTGAGTTTTCTCTCCATTTAATTTGATGTTGGCTGTCGGCTTGCTGTATATTGCCTTTATTATGTTTAGGTATGTTCCTTGTATGCCTGATCTCTCTAAAACCTTTACCATGAAGCAGTGTTGGATTTTGTCAAAGGCTTTTTCAGCATCTAATGAGATGATCATGTGGTTTTTTTAATCAGTTTGTTTATATGTTGTACTACATTGACAGACGTTTGTATGTTAAACCATCCCTGCATCTCTGGGATGAAGCCTACTTGATCATGGTGGATGATTATTTGATGTGTTCTTGGATTCAGTTTGCTAGTGTTTTATTGAGTATTTTTACATCAATGTTTATGAGGGAGATTGGTCTGTAATTCTTACTTAGTTGCGTCTTTGTGTGGTTTTGTTATCAACGTAATGTAGCCTCATAAAAAGTTTGGCAGTATTCCTTCAGTTTCTATTGTGTGGAACAATTTGAGGAGTATTGGTATTAGCTCTTCTTTGAAATTCTGATAGAATTCTGCACTGAAACCTTCTGGCCCTGGGCTTTTTTTTTGAGAGAGAGAGAGAGATTTTTTAATGACTGCTTCTATTTCCTTAGGGTCTATTTAAAATGTTTATCAGTTCTTGATTTACCTTTGGTGTATGGTACCTATCCAGAAAATTGTCCATTTCTTTTAAATTTTCCAATTTTGTAGAGCACAGGTTTTTTAAGTAATGATTCTCTGAATTCCTCAGTGTCAGTTGTTATGTCTTCTTTTCAATTTCTAATTTTGTTAGTTTGGATATTCTCTCCCTGACTTTTGGTTAGTTTGGATAAGGGTTTGTGTTGATTTTCTCAAAGAACCAACTCTTAGTTTCATTCATTCTTTGTATTGTTCTCTTTGTTTCTATTTTGTTGATTTCAGTCCTCAACTTGATTATTTCCTGGCATCTACTCCTCCTGGGTGAGTGTGTTTCTTTTTGTTCTAGAGCTTTCAGGTGTGCTGTTAAGTCACTAGTGTGAGATTTCTCCAAATTCTTTATGTAGGCACTTAGTGCTACAAATTTTCCTCTTAGCACTACTTTTTTGGTGTCCCATAAGGTATGTTGTGTATTCATTTTCATTGAATTCTAGGAAATATTCAATTTCTTTCTTTATTTCTCCCTTAATCCAGTGGTGGTTCAGTTGAGCATTGTTCAATTTCCATGAGTTTGTAGGCTTTCTGCAATTTGTGTTGTTGAAATCTAGCTTTAAGCCATGGTGATCTGATTCCAATATTTTATATCTGTTAAGGTTTGCTTTGTTACCCAGTATGTGATCAGTTTTAGAGAAGGTTCCATGAGGTACTGAAAAACAGGTATATTCTTTTGTGTTAGGGTGGAATGTTCTACAGATGTCTGTTAGGTCATTTGAGTCGTAGCATTACATTAGTATTGATTTTGGTTTATTGATAAAAATTTAAAGTTAATTTTGTTATACTGTATATATATATACATATGTATGTATGTATATATATTTCTACTCTTGTTTAAGGTATTATATTTATGCAACTCATTTAAAATTGTAATATATAATTAAGAAATTCAGATTAATAGTCATCTATGATAATCAAACTTATAGTCATGTCAATTAAGTTTTCTAGGTATACACAGATATATTTCAATTAGGTAGGTCATCTTCAAACATTTCAATACCTACATAATATGGCATTTAAAATGTTTTAAGAACTTAGACTTTTCTGGACAATGAGACAAGTCTGCTCCTGGAAACACCAATCTACTTCAAAAAGGATGATTGGATATCAAAGAAACTCATTATGGAGTTTGCTTTCTTTGTGGCAGGACCCATAGGAAAATGACCACTGAACTTTGACAAATCAAGATGAGATGATCCTTCAGGTTTCTGCTTCACAGAAGAAACTGCCAGACATTCTGCAGGACACAGAGGAAAGTGACTGATAAACTTTGCCCTTATGTGAGACAATCCTTCAAATTTCTTGCTTCACTAAAATGTCTACCAGAGACTCTAGACTGAAGATGGATGCCCCAATGCTGCAGAGGAACTTTGGGTGACTGTCCAGGTAGCCAGCTATCTCTGTCATTTCTAAAATTTAGAAATTGTTTACAATGCACTTCCTGTTTACTTAGGTAATATTATATCCTTCTAGGGTCTTTGATGGAATTGAAGACTAGATAATTATAATTATAATTTTCCTTAGTTATGAGAAAAGGTAAATTAGACATAAAACTTTAGACTCACAAATATAGTATAGATAGAATATTTTCTTTAATTTTGCCAAATACAAAGAGACTAGATATTATAACTGTAATTTTGCTTGACAACTACTTTGTTATATATAATTTTACTATGTTAAATTAAAACCTTCCTTTTTGATTAAACAGAAAAGGGGAAATGCTGTGGGGTGTCTTCCTGTATGCTATGAATATGTATTGCTCTCCATGGTGATAAATAAAGCTGTTTGGCCAATGGCGAGGCAGAATAAGGTGTGGCAGTACATTCAAACTGAAGATAGAAATGAAGAAGGGTGGAGTCAGGGCAGACACTGTGAGTCACCACCAGGAGAGGCAAGATGTGAGAGAACAGGTAATGCCATGAAGCCATGTGGCAAAATATAGATGAATATGAATAGGTTGAGTTAAGTTGTAAGAGCTAATTAAGAATGAGCCTAAGCCATAGACCATACAGTTTGTAATTAATATTAAGCTTCTGAATGATAAAATGACTATGGGACTGTGGGTAGAAGATATTTGTCTGGAGAAACTTCCAGCTACACTAGATACCATTGACTAATAAACAAAGCTGCATTGGCCTATGGCAGCACAGGATGGAACCAGGTGGGAAAATTCAAAAGAGATAGCGAGAGAAGAAGGG
>CABHPH010119581.1:0-25168 GCA_902168325.1 Peromyscus nudipes
AAACAAACAAACAAACAAACAAACAAACAAACAAACCCCAAACCAAAACAAGTGAGGAGATTGAAATAATAATAAAAAAGCCTTCCAACAAATAAAGTCCAGGACCAGGTGGATTCATGTAATACACGTAATTAAATGAAAATTTCCCATCTGGGCTGATCATGCTCCCTCCAAGAGTCATAGACCATCTAACAAAAAACGCCAACACCAGACATGAGAAGCTCCCCTTTGAACTGTTCATCAGGGCTGTTGTCCAAGAGACTCTCAAACATTACAGCTATTGCTTTTGCCTTTGGTTGCCCCCAGAGGTGGAAGGTAAGTACTTATTGATGAAGATACCATGCACTTTAGACACAGGACCCAGAGGCTCCTGAGCTGGAATTGACCCGAAAGCTTCCTCTTTGAAGACTAGCTTTCTGGTACCAGAAGGTGCTCTATGCACGCTTCCAAAGGTGGGAAGAAACCAACATTCCCTAATGATTGAGAACTCCCTGGCAGGTGCACTAGATAAGCATGTCTAGGGGAACATTATGGACACATTTGCTTAAGAAATTAGAATATAAGTAATCCATGTTTGAACTTCAATGCTCTCTATTAAAGGTGCATTATTAGAAAATTATAGATCAAGAATTCTACTGTTTAAAACTGCATTGAATGAGGGTGTGACTCAGTATTAAAATATTTGTTTGTTATTCACAAGATCCTGGGTTCAATTCTAGCACTGGAATAAAAGCAAAACAAAATATACTACCACTAGTGTAGGGATATGGCAACCCTACATTACAGCAAAGATTTCAAATAATGACAGATTAAATAGATGAGTGTAAAGAAAAATAAATCCTTTATTATCAAGAAAGAGGAAATGAAGAGATTAAAATAGTCCTCATAAAATAAAAGTATGAATTAACATCTAAGTTTTTTTTTGTAAAAGCATGGGTTTCTATTGTTTGAATTTATGCCTGTACTGTGAGAAAGTTGCCAAGACAGATTTATGATTAGAATTCTGCAACAAGGACTCAGTATACTCCAGCAATGTTTCACTTTAGTTCCTAGATCCTTGGTTTTAATAATTCCAAATAACTCTTCTCAAAGTTTATAAAGGTGAAAATTTATAGGATTGCATGTCGTGTGCTCATAATATGTGAGAATGAAGATTGTAGTTTTGGGTCACTTAAAGATCTCAAAATGGGGGCTAGGAAGATGCCTCAGTAGGAAAAGTGATGCCCAGGGCATGAGTTAGAACCCAGAACACATGTAAAAACCTTGGTCATGGTGATTTATGCTTGTAATGCTAGCACTGGAGAAGCAAGCCAGCCAGCCTAACCTGATAGGCAAACCCTAGGCCAATGAGAGCTCTGTCTCAGAAGTAAGGTGGTCAGTGTTCCAGAGAAATGATTCCTGAGGTTGTCCTTGGGACTTTGTGGTTCATTCTGGACCACAAATTCCACTCTGAGGTTTTGAGACTTCACTAGTATAAATCTGATTGTCCTTCCCTTTCACCTACATCTTTGACCCATCACTTTCTAAGTTCCACTGTGGTCCCTCTACAGTAAACTTTAACAAATTTGCCGCTCTGTAATTGGATGCTGAATATTTTCCTAGGGTGAGTGCATCATTGCAATGGGGCTTTTAGTCTACTCACAGATGACCTATCTCTGTTATTCTTCCAGCTTTCACAGAACCCTGCTGTATTGTGAGTCTTGGTGATCCTCTTGAGGAGAGAGGTCTCCCTCTCTTTCATCCTGGAGTGTGTGTGTGTGTGTGTGTGTGTGTGTGTGTGTGTGTGTGTGTGTGTGTGATTTCGCTCCTCCTTAGTCTGCTGTTACAGGAGGAATCACAGCCTTCACTCTGTTTTATTCCACATGAAGTAGTGTCCAGGCCACACAGAACCCAAGAGTCTCCCACTGGTGGACAAGAGTCGGGGTTTACACAGGTTTGATTGCATTGTCTGATAGTTCTCGAGGAAGGACCAAAGAGCAAAGACAGACCCACCTGGGGAATCAATCTTTCTGATTCCGAGGGGCATTTCCTCTCATTGCCTTTTCTCTCTCCTTAGAACATTTGTGAGGTATTTTGTGGGGAGGGGGTTTCAACTACAACCAGAAGGCAGAGCAGAGCCTTCACACTCCCCTGGTTTTCTGCCACACGATGGCAGAATAGAAAGTTCTGTCCCCTTTCTTCCTGGGAATTCATAGTTTTCATTGAGGGCTGATGTGGTAAGCGGTGCTAAAGGGGCAGGCTATGGAAGAACTATCTCTTGGTGGGTGGGAAAGAGAAGAGGGTCTAGGAACAAAATTAAAACAATCAACGGCGCTTTGTCTGAACAGCCAAAAGCTAGTAAAGACCTCGAACAGGGACCGGGATCATACATGAGTGAGGCGGGTAAGGCCGAAGCGCTGGGCCATGCCTTAAGCAAACAATGAGCTGTGACATGTGCAGAGAGCACTCTGGCCAGAGGAAACCTGACCCATAAGCTCCAAACCAAAAAATGATGACGTGCAACCAAGGACCAACCAAAAAACACCACCACGGCAGCTGGAAGCAAAAGCCCACCAACAGCCCCATGTAAATACCTCAGCCCTTTGTTTAATAAACAAGCTTTGCTTGCAACCTCCTGGGGTCTGTGTCACTGCCTCCACATCTACTCATCCCCTGTCTCCGGGTATCAGGGACAGCAAGACCCAAGCTGCAGCGGCAGCGACACACGCGGAACTACTCAAAGGACTCTTGCGCAGCTGTGACAAGAATGATGCAATCCCATGGACGGCCTGGAACGATTTCCTGTAAAAAGAGAGAAAAACAAGGGAAGAGGAGCGTTAAGAAGGAAAGCACATGTGCTTGCCTTTGCAGAGTCGAGGACCAGGCAGAGCTCTGCGGGGTGCGCCTGCAGGAGGAGCTGGCTCCACACACAGCCTTTCTTCCTCCATGCGCTGTGCTCTTTGTGCGGCTTACGAGCTTTGGCCCTGGCCTGTCTTGAAGTTCTAATTTGAGAATTCTTGCTCTAGATTCTCACGTACCATTTCTACATCTCCCAGGGCAGGAGGGAGTCCACGGCTGCAAGGAAAATGGGCACTCTTGAAGCAGCCCTACACTTGAGCATTTTTAATTGCACATGAATTTGGCATAAATACCCTGCTTGGTGTGAAAGTGTGACACACATGTAAGGAACAGCTGTCACTGTGTCCTTTGCTATCCCTGTGTGGGTCAGTATGTGTTTCTTTTGCTCCTTGTGAGAAGCTAAAAGAAATATTTGAAGTTTTTTATAGATCCATTACAAGTCACATTACCAGTAACGTATAAGCTTTCAAACCTCGGATAACACCAATTAAAATCTTAGCTGTTCAGTACCATAGTCCCTCAATAATTTTGTTTCAAACCCTAGGCTTCCAGCCCCAAGAGCATGTTCTGGAACATTGAAACAAGACATCCATGTCAGAGTAAAACGTCTTTCTTCACGGCAAAATATTTGTTAGGCTATTTTTTTCAATAATAACAATTAAAATATAAAACACCCTATGTAATTTGTTCAAGTCAGAGATTTGACTCCCTAAGGACAAGATAAAGGTTTAGACATCGTGATGCTGGTATAGATATCCAGAATAGGTCAGTTAAGATGGCTGCTAGCATCTTATATCCAGGGAACCCTGACCTAGCAATAAATGTGACTATTACATAACTCCTTATATAACCAGTTCTAGCAAGACGTCGCTTTTGTGTGATTTTGTACAAATGTCCTTGATACAAAGGGCTCTTATCTGCCCCGGGGTGAATAAAGCATGTTGCATTTGCCTGAGACTCCTCACATCTTTAACTTCCTGATCCCTCTTGATCCTCTATCCTGGGCCCTACAGCTCAGGCCGTAGCCCTGCCTTCTAGATGAAAATGTCCACACCGGTTGGGAACTCAAAGTCCTCAGGGAATGGCAGCAGCTAGCTTACTGGAGGTTGTTCTTGACCCCCTTTCCGATACGTCATAGGATTTGTCAATAATAGAGGACAAGGAAGTAGATGGTGGTGAGTGTGTGCTTGAGGCTCACGGGGTGAGTGTGTGCTTGAGGTTCACGGGGTGAGTGTGTGCTTGCGGCTCATGGGTGTCATGGCTGCTACATTCTCGTATGAGGTGAAGTTCCCAAGGGAAAAGAAAGCTGCTCATTAAAAACAAAAGAATCTGGGAGGCTGCTCCATTGATTAGAACCTGAGTGCTGCAGATCCCCAATCAAATTATCTTGGGCTATTTTACACTCTATCCCAATAGCTTGCTCATCTTTGTCTAACTAACGTCCTTGTGACCACAGTGTGAAACCTTTTAGGGTGTATTAACTTAAAAGACCACTAGCTTCCACCAACCCCACAGCTAAGAGTGTCATCAGATGACATCGGAAACTTACCTCAGAGATCTCCCTGCGTTGCTGCAACCCGTCTGACTGATGGCCCACCAACAGATTTGAAAGGTGTCTTGATTTATGACTTTTTTTCTGTAACTATAAAAATGTCAAGAAACTGTTATCACATTGGAAGATGGTTTTTGAGACGACCCGTGTCGGTGTTCCTGGGTCATGGCCCCTCTTAGTCAGCTCCAGAGTAAACCACCTTCAGGGCGAGAGCTGTTTCTGCATCAGCAGTATGGAAAACACACTCTGAAGTCTTCCCCTTTCTCGGACACCCCATTTATCTCCAAGAATTTTTCTTTTCATCAGCTTTGTTTCCCAAGGGTTTTTTTTTTTTTATATTCAGGAAATAGTTTACCTCAGAGAGAGGTATTATATTATAAAAATAGGCAAGAAACATCTAAATTTTTACAGCACTTGGATATGATCCTAATAAAAATTCCAAAACAGCAAAGGTTATAATAGTTAGTGCCTTGTAATATATCTAGCTTATTCATGTGTGATTTTTGTCTTGCAGGTTATCATGATATGTCATTGCCAGGAATTATCAGTCACAAGGAATGCTCCAGGCAGAAGTTCACACCCCATCATGTCAGTCTAGGAGAGGAAATCCTCACCAGGTGCTTCCTGTGGCACATCACATTTACCCAGAGATGTGCTAGCATGGACAGGCGCTTTCTCAGCTTGGAGGGCTCATCTCTCAGGGGGTCGGTTAGCTGAGAAGCTTGTGTGAAGTCTGCACTGTTTGAGAGTCTGTTAAACTGAGTTTAAACTAAGCTTTAAACCTCTTAGGACAAGTTTGACCCAATGTGGTAACACTTTAGAGAAGGTTAGATCACCCAGTCTTAAGTTTTTTTATTTCTACAATGTCAGAATTCATTAATAACAAAATCATAAGCTCTGTCAGTCTGACCAGTCCTTGGATTGATATTTTGTAAATTAAAGCAAATGACCTACCATCCACCCAACTGTTGTAGGATGTCCTGTATGTTGTGAATATATGTTGCTATGATTTATTGATAAATAAAACACTGATTGGCCAGTAGCCAGGCAGGAAGTATAGGATAGGTGGGACAAAGAGAGAGGAGAGGCTGGGAGGTGGAAGCCGGGAGGAAACGCCAGCCTGCCGTCCAGGGAGCAGCATGTAAAGGCAGCAGGTAAAGCCACGGAACACGTGGCGACATATAGATTAACAGAAACGGGTTAATTTAAGATAGAAGAATCTAGATAACAAGAAGCCTGCCATGACCATACAGTTCGTAAGCAGTATAAGTCTCTGTGTTTACTTGGTTGGGTCTCAGCGGCTGTGGAACTGGCGGGTAAGAGAGATTTGTCCTGACTGTGGGCCAGGAAGGACTGGAGAAAAGTTCAGCTACACCCAACTAAGAACCTTCCCATCTACTACCACCTCAGCATCATCAGAGCAATACTCTTTATTCCTACGGTTTTAAATGACCTCCCCAAACTTCAGAAAGTGCACGTTCCAGCCATTTAATTATCCCATTGGAGGAAAGCACACATCTCCCCCATTGCCTGTCACACCTAAGTTCTCATGAACCTGAAGTAGACTGTGAGTCGCAGCCCCCGATCCTCCTGGAGTTTTTTCACGTACCCCGAAAAAGCCAGCACCTCTCGATGTACCAACACAAACATGTCTGGAAGGGAAAGGCAGGGCCTAGACGTTCTACCTTTCTGTGTCGCTAGGTCTCTTAATTGACGTTACACCTGTGTGTGCTCATTTATATCATTTAGTGCTGTATAAATTATAATTAAGCTTAGAAAGGGTCTCGCTTTCTAGGAGAACCCAAGATGAGATCTCTGATGAAGAGTGGAATCCTTCCGAGCTGTTAATTACTATCCGAACTTTTGCATTTCTTCAGAGAAGAACAGTAAGAAAAATGGTAAAGAAGATAAAACAAATTGTCCTTTCCAAGCCCACCAGCTGTTCATATCCCAACACTGGGATTTCCTCTGGCTCTTCTAAAAATCAAGGCTCATTTGCTTCAAGGTAGGTGTTAAAGAGTAATGCAGCAAGCTGAAAAAGATCTTGCAAGCTCCCATCCCTAACCCAAAAGCTATCTCTAGTTGACAACTGCTTGCAAAAGGAAAATTAGTTTTCTCCCAACTGGGTAAACAAACCACACTTTGCGGGGTAGGGAGACTCTGGAGCTGCCTGAGGTGGGAAGAGCAGGGAGAGAGGTCCAGGTTGAATGACTTGGGAAGTTGGGAAGTGCCTATCCTTCCTACCCCAGTGTCCTCTGCCAGCCGGGGTCTTGTGCCTAATGTCCATAGCCTAAACTTTAATTCTTTGGTTGGAGATTCTGATACTTCAAACAAATACTCTGGACTTCTTACACAATGGTGATGATAAGGAACATGGAGCTTATTAGAAGAATAAGAAATATAATCATAGCTTTGAGGACATATTTCAAAATGAAAAAGCTTTGGAGGAAATAACACAGAAAATTTAAAAATTAAATTATTTAAGCTAGTTTAAGTTGTTGTAATTGCAATAGAAACTTATTTAAATCAATTTTATTGCAATTAATTTTAATGAATTTAAAATATTTCCTCTAGTTTAATCAGAAAAAGTGACCGCCTCAGGCCAACAGGGGTCTCGATGTTGCAAAGGATTGTAGAGTGTCTCTGCTTCTTATGGCCATCAGCTTTTGCTGGGAGCTGTGACAGGGACAGTGGAGGCCACATGCCCATGCCCTCCTCTTAGGACCAAGAGCATTGGGTATGGTCTGCAGATTCTTCCAGGGACCATTCAAGAGGTAGACAGGTTTGGTCTTCCTCTTTTCCATCCCAAGACTCCATCTTTACTGATGATCCCTGGATTATCCCCTAAATGCATTAGGGCTTGCTCATGCAGGCTTGTGACAAGGAACAGCAAGGTGTGCCTCTGCTGGCAGGCTTGGGTTTGGACAGTGCCCCAGCCTCTGTTGTTGCTGTGTGGACCTGGCGTTTCCATGATCTTGGTATCTTGTTCAAAGAATTGAAGAAGTGCACACAAACAGCCAAGCAGCAGGGGTTTTATCCGACAGTGAAGACAGAGAACAGAGCAGGGCATGGGAAGATGATGTAACTGGCAGTGTTTGCTTTGCAAGCTTGAGGAACTGAGTGTGGATCTCCAGCCCTCAGGTAAAAATCTGGGCGTGGTAGTGTGTGCCTGGGATACCAGTGCTTACGAGGTGGAGACAGGAGGCTACTGGAGCTTGCTGCCCTGCCAGTCTTGACAAAAGGGTGAGATCCAAGTTCAGTAAGAGTCTGTTTCAAAAAACAAAGTGGAGAGTGACAGAGAAAGGCGTCCGGATTGACCTCTGATCTTCAGACACATGTGTACACACACATAAATGTGTATACATTCATTATCACACACACAAGCACAGAGTGAATATATTGCAAGGGAGAAACCAGCCAGAGCAGAATTTGCTGAAGAGCCCCAGGTTCCCTTTCAAGGCTCTTGGAGGGTCCAGGAGGAGGCAGTGTTGGTTGCTAGGGGCGAGGTGTGGGTGGTTTACCTGCTGTGATTGAAAGGCTTGGGTTCCGGAAACGCTTGTTCACTGCCCATGTCACTTCCCGTGTTGTGTCTGATTTTCATCGTATGTGTGCCCAATCGTGCCTAAGTATAAGATGGTCAATAGGCATTTACCCCTGAAAGTTCACTCACAGGACACAGTTGGACTTCCTGTCTCTCAAAGCTAAACCAATCCAGACTAAAATGACACACTGCTTCCAGTTCCAGGATGTGTTTGACCATAACAAGGGAATTGTTGGGGGCTTGCTAGGTAGCAATTAGGGTAGCCTGACCAGCTCAATGCAAAAGAGGGTCCCTGGCTGCTAAGTGAACTGCCTCACCCTGCTATGAGGCCTTGTCAGGTGACTGGCTCTGTGAAGTTTCATACTTGGGTGTTTGAGCAAGGGTGGGACCTCTTGACATAAATTCTATGATGGAAAAGCCATCTTTGTTAAGTCAGCTGGGGTTGGAGAAACAGAAGGAAGAGGAAGGTCTCAGGTGGTCTGTGGCCATTTCTAAATAGAGTAGCCTAAGAAGGTACGGCATGGAAATGGAGTCCCCTCACAGAGAGGAAGTTCACAGGAAGTAACACCTTACCCCTGTCCTGTGGCCCCATGACATGATGAGTGTTCCATGAGGCTTTCTCTTGGGCAGTGGGTGGAGGAAGGGAGGAGGTCTATGTGAATTGAAGAGCAGTGATGGATGGAAGCTGACAGACTGAGACCACAGTATGAGTTTGCTTTCTTTGTCTGAGAGAGACAGTTGCTCTGCATAGGAATGATGCTATGGTTGGGCATCATGTTCAGTCCCTGCCTTCCAATTCTTTGGTCTTTTTATCCCTCTTCACCATCTGTCCCCCAAAGTCAAAGAACATTCATGTGCAAGTGAGGAATCTTCCTCCAGTGAGGCAGAACTGACAGCAGGCTGTAAATACTTTATGCTTTCCAGGATCGTTTTCTTTCATAATATCAAGAATTCATGCCAATATTTCACAATAGACCATCCAAATAATACTTGGTGTAGTGAACCATTTACCTTGGAGAAAGATGATAGGATCCGAGTCAGTTCAGAGCAGAGACTTCAAGTGGAAGCTGCAACATTTAACTTAGTGTAGCAATCTCGTCTGCCTGGCGAAAGAATTGTAGACATCCCTGAATGGCTGCCTTTCTGTAACAGCTCCTTATAGGAAAAGTTGCAAGAACCATGAGCGAGTTCTTTCTCTAGTAACATCTGGAAATGTGCTCTCTTATAATCCATGACACCATCTCATCTGTCAACGTGCACCTCCTACACACTAGGATGCTCCCGGCTTTAGCAGGTGAGTCATGACTCCTTCACGCCACCAAAGTCAAGTGGTGCGGTATGTGGAGACTATGCCTTCAAAGGCAGTTAACATAAAACAAGACAATTACTGTGGGTTTTAACCCAGTGTGATTGATGTCCCCACATGAAGAAGGCATTTGAGTACATGCAGAAGCACAGTCATGGGAGGACATGGTGTGTACTTGGCTGTGTACAAGCCAGGGAGAGAAGCCTTTGAGGGGATCAATCCTATCAACACCTTGATCTGACTCTCGTCTTCAAGCCTCTAATGCGTCAGCCACATACTCTGTGCTATTCTATTATAGCAGCCCCGGCAAACTGCAAAATACACCTACACGATGGCATGCCAGTCGCCAGAATCAGAGAACTGAAACTGACTCCCTCCAGTTTCTTTGGTGGTTCCTACCTTATATGTCAAAATAAAATAACCCCACTCAGAATTTACATTTGGTAGTCGCATCTCTCCCACCTCTTTCTGTTGGAATACTTTCTCAGTCTTATTTTCCTTGGACTTATTAGGACCTTGATACTTCTGACCACAGGCCAGTTATTGCATGGAATGCTTCTCCATCAGGGGTTTGTGTGCTAGCATGCGTCGTTGGCAAGCATGTCACACATGGGGCACTAGGTTCTGTCATGGTCAATTTGTCTCATTACTGAGATCTTCTCTGAAGCTGCTGGAGATGGTAGTCTGCCAGGCCTGACTCTGCAGTTAGTAAGTGCCGGATTCTGTGGGAGTACCCAGGGCCTATGTAAATGCCCCTTTCTTCACTGGACTTCCCATCTCCTCATTCATTCTATGCTTTGGCAGGGAATCAGGGCCTCAGCTAGTCCAGTGGCTTGTAGTCCTGCTGTCAGGCTTTCTTGTGCAAGGTGTCCAAGATTTGGCTGTCTTTCTTGAGCAATTTCTTGTGTTTTGACATAAGATATTCTCAACTCTTCTCAAAGCCTGTCTACCCTGGTCCAGGAATTACTCATTTCTTCAGGGAAGCTGGATATGTACGCATTGACAGTGATATTTCTACAGCTATTTGTAGGAGTTAACTGCTATGAGTTCTCATTAATATTTCCAGTTCTAACCCATTAATCCAGGGTCAAGTTTTACCGTTTCATATTTACAGCTCTAATAACGAGAGGAATGGATTCTCCTATTTCTCACAGACTTAATTATTCTATCACTTTCCCCAGGTTTAGTCAATGTTCCCCCAGCCCCTCATGAATCCCCTCTTCAACCACTTGAACTCTAGCATGTCTCCCTGCAGTCCCTTCTGAGTAAAATTCTCCCTATTTGTCTTCCCAACCAGTGACAATACATCCTTTTGTAGAATATTAGCTGAAGATATGTTGCATTCATTTACGTTGTGAAACTTTTGTTTAATAATGCAAGGATGTGTTGCATTCTTTTATGTTGCATTTGATTAACTCTGAAAAGCTGTGTTACTTTCCCTGTCTAAAACACCTGATGGTCTAATAAAGAGCTGAATAAAACACATGATGGTCTAATAAAGAGCTGAATGGCCGGTAGCTAGGCAGGAGAAAAGATAGGTGGGGCTGGTATGCAAAGAGAATAAATAGAGGAAGAAGAGAAGGGGGAGGAGTAAGAAAAGGAAGAGAGGATAACCCAGCCACCCGGCCACAGAGTAAGAAGTAAAGAAAAGTATGTAGAATAGAGAAAGGTAAAAGCCCAGAGGCAAAAGGTAGATGGGATAATTTAAGAGCTGGCTAGAAATAAGCCAAGCTAAAGCTGTGCATTCATAGGTAAGAATAAGTCTCTGTGTATTTATTTGGGAGCTGAGTGGTGGGTCCCCAAAGAGAAAAGAGTAAAAAGAAACAACAACCACAACATTCTGCATGGGTTTTACTACCCCACAGGCCTTTTCTTCCTTCAGAGATGATCTTCTCATCCTTGTAGGCTCTTGAACCCTTACCAGGCCACGTCTTTACTTGAGGACATCCCAGTCATGGCCACCCTTCTCTGGGCCACCCCAATTCTCCTCCTCTTTCTAATTTAGGGGGGTGCCTACCCTGTTTGGTCAAAATAATAGCTTTTCCTTTTGTTGATTTGACACTTTAATAACAGAACCAAACTTTCTTGAGTAAGAATTATGTGACAGTACATAAAATATCAACTTGTCACATCTCACTCAAAACAGGGGCTCTGAAGGTGTAGTTAGTGGATTGAGTGTTTTTCTTAGCATGTGTAAGCTTCTAGACTTGATCACTAGCATCGCAAACAAAACAAACAAACAAAAAACTGAACAATAACAACAGTACCAAAACCAAACTGTGGTGATATTGTGTTCCCCAAAATATTGTGCACCCTAATAAACTTATCTGGGGTCAGAGAACAGAACAGCCACTAGATAGACATAGAGGCCAGAAAATGGTGACACACACACCTTTAATCTTAGCATTCTGGAGGCAGAGATCCATTGGGACCTCTGTGGGTTCAAGGCCACATTGGAAACAGCCAGGCATGGTGACTCACGCCTTTAATCCCAGAAAGTGAGCCTTTAATCTCAGGGAGTGATGGCAGAAAGCAGAAAGGTATATAAGGTGTGAAAACTAGGAACTAGAGCCTGGTTAAGCTTTTAAGCAGCAGTTCAGCAGAGATCCATTCGGATGAGGACACAGAGGCTTCCAGTTTGAGGAAACAGGATCAGAAATTGGCGAGGTGAGATTAGCTGCAGCTTGTTCTGCTTCACTGATCTTTCAGTGTTCACCCCCAATACCTGGCTCCAGGTTTGTTTTTATTAATAAGACCTTCTAACAATTCATGTTACACCAAACCAAACCACAAGGGCATTTTGAGTATATGCAGTTGCTGGGATACATTTACAGAACATATTAGACCAACACTATATTTCCAAGGCTCCTTATGTGGTAATGGGAATTATCAGTTCTCTGATGTTCCAACAGCCACAGATACAAGGAAGAACCAGCAATACTTCCTAGCACCTCCATATTTACAGAGGCACCAGCAGCTCACAAGGTCTTACCCCTAGGTGAGAGCTATTAAAAACTGATGGATGCTGGCAGAGGGAGAGACCATTTTCTGCAGGGCTGTGGCCTCTGGTAGGCAATGCTTTGGTGGACAGTACTACACCATGCATTTATGGGTGCCTCTAAGTGAACTCAGTGAGTCATAAAGAAAATAAAAAGAGAAGAGGATATGAAGTTGGAAGGGGGATATGGAAGGGCTGAATAAGTTGGAGGATGGCTGGGAGGGTAGGTATGATCAAGATACATCATATGTGTGTATGAAATTCTCAATGAATAGATTTTAAAAAACCTGTTCTTGACTCTCCTAATTACTGTGCTCTGACCATGGTAGCTTATTCTTGGAGCTGCCTATTTTATCAGGAATGCCTTTGTGTGTCAGTTGCTTCACATCCTGCCCACCATACATCACTGTAGTGCCCTTGTCTCCATGAATGTGGCTTTCTAATGGCCTGTGGCCATGTCTCATTTCTATCATTCTTTTCTTGACATTTGTGAAGCATAAGCCTCTGCTTCCAGTTCACTCCTATTTGAGATTCACCTGTGTTTCAGCTTCATTGTGAGTTTCTTGGGGCCACCATAGGTATCCTAAAGCTAGGGAAATTTATTCTTTTAGTTCTGGAGGTCAGAAGTTCAAAGCTAAGACCTGGGCTGGGCTTTGTTCCCCATGAAGATGTCTGTTGACTTGTGGCTGCAACACTCCAGTCTCTCCCTTTACCTTTACATGGCCTCATTTTAAAATTTAATTGTTATCTTTTTTATGGGTATAGATGTTTTGCCTGCATGTATGACTGTGAACTATTTGCATGTCTGTGCCCATGGAGGCTAGAAGAAGGCATCAGATCCCCTGGAGCTGAAGTTACAAATGGTTTGAGCTGTCATGTAGGTGGTGGGAACAGAACCCAGGTCTACTGGAAGAGTAGCCAGTGCTCTTAACCACTAAGAAATCTCTCCAGTCCCCACATGACCTTCCTTTGTCTGTATTCTAGTCTCTCTCTTAAAAACACTGTCATTGATGCAGGGCCATGGAATTTAGTATGATCTCATCCCCAGTCTTACTTTAATTGCACTTCCACAGACCCTATTGACATTTAAGCTCACTCTCTACTATCCCCTGTGAATCTGAATGTTGGGGGGCACTGTTTAACTGACCACAGACCCTATTAACATTTAAGCTCCCTTTCTACTAACCCCTGTGAACTGAATGTCGAGTGTACTATTTAACGGGCAATAGTACTTCATAACATCACTGTCCACTGTTTATCAGGGTGACAGCTAACAGTGTAGTTCCTCCACTGTCGGAGTCCAGTGTTGGGGTCCAGCCTCGACCTATTGAGGGGTCCCTTGAAGGGGGGAGTGAGGAATTGAAAAATACTAGATAGTAAATATTGAAGTAGACAAAGAAAAACAGATAGAGACACAGGATAGCTTGGGGGGGCTGGGTCAATACTCAGCAGCCTCCAGTTTATTTCTAATGGGATTTTTATACATTAGCAAGGAGAGAGGCAAAAGACACCCCCCACACACACACACTTCCAAGATCAAGGACAACGTACAACCAAGTAACCTGGTAACCATGCCACATGGCAAAGCATCTTGTGATTAGGCCTTGAAGGATAAGACAACTGGTAACCATGCCTTTGTACCCTATTATGCAGCCTTGGAGAGCAACATAAACTCTGACTCTCTGACCTTGAGTCAAACCACAAACTGGGATCTTTGTGGGCTCCCACACCCCACCATCTCTCTGTCCCTTGTCCACGATGGAACTGCTCTGCTATGTCAGTCTCTTCCTGACACCATGAACTGAAACCATGAGCCAAACCACATCTTCCCTTCTCTCGAGAGCTTCTCTCGGGTACTGTATTTGTGATAAAAACCCGACCAATGCAGTGTTCTAAGACTCTTGCTGTTCGAGGCGATCAAGATTTCACAGAAGAGTGGAGGGGTCCAGTGGGAGTGGAAGGGAACTGGGAGAATATGAGGGGGGGGAAATGACCTAAATATATAATATACATGTATGAAATTGTGGAAGAATAAAAAAGTAAATAATTTAAAAGGGAAAAAAGATTTCTCAGAAGACTTCTCTTCCCAAAGAAAAATGTAGGTTACTTAATAACTGAGTCTTATTTTCAAGATTTAGTTTAATTTAGTGTATTATTTAGTGCATATGCATGTGTGTGGGGTGTGTGTGTGTGTGTGTAAATGCCAAGTGTGCTCAAGTGCTCGTGGAAGCCACACTATGTGGGTTATGGGAATCAAACTTGGGTTCTCCACTAAAACAGTGCATGCTCTTAACTGCTGAGCCGTCTCTTCAGCCCCATAGTTGATCCATTGATGTTCATGCTGCTATGCACAGGGAAAAGCATAGGTCAGACCACCCTCTCCTCTCGGTCCAGCAGCCGTCTGACCTCCAATGCTATCCATTGGAGGCTAAGTACTCATGTCCTCGCACATGGGCCCGTAGTCACAGAGCCAGAACAGATGTGCCTTGAGAAAAATCCTAGTGATAAACAAGGGCAGCGGGAACAGGGAAATGCTCATAACAGGAAAGAAAACTACCTGCAGAGCACAGTGGATGAGAAAAGACTCTGGGGCAAAACGAAAGCACTTCTCCTCTGCAGTGGCAAATTCAGAACACAACCTTTAAAACACAGTTTAACTCTGCGGCACAGCTTTAAAAGGCACGCAAAGCAGATTTAACACCCTGCCAGCAGTTCTGCTCCATAGGATCTGAACAAGGCATTCGGATGGCATATTAAAATGCTTCAGAGCCAAGGATCTATTTCCTTTTTGCTATCTAAATTATTTCAACCAAAAGACAGAATCTAATTAAGCTAAATCCTTTAAGCACATTAAACAATTCCATCTTCCTTCTTGTTCTGAAAGTTTGCCTCAATTTGAAGACTGGTCTCCTGTGAATTGTAATGAACAGTTAGTTTGCATGAATGCTTCTTCATCATGCTGTAATTTCCATAAAGAATCAAAGGGTATTTCCAAAATCCACTTCAGGTAGGCTGAAAAATCGCATCTGGGGTTTTCCTCTGGCACTGGTGTCAAAAACACTTCCATCGCGACGCCTGTCAAAGCCCTGAGGTGAGGAGAGACCCCAATTATGTTTTCAAATAGGAAACCTGGTGCACTTGAACTTTAGCTGTCGGGCAGCTGGGCTGTTTTGTGCTGATTTGCTGGCTTCTAACCCAGGCTGTGTCTGTTCAGCCATGCCATCCTGTAGTGTACAATATTCCAGGAGCATTATCATCCCCGGTTTTATGGCAGAAAATGAGCCATACTATGAGTGTCAAGATTTGGGTGGTGCCTTCCTAAGTTTTCTAGTTACACATTTTAGAAAGTGATGACCTTTTGGTGAAGGTTTTCTGGGGGGTCGTACTCCATCAGAACTCATTCTGATGGCTTAGATGTAACAGGCCCTTTGTTCCAGCTGCTGGTGGAGAGGTTGTGGAGCTCACAGGAGGCGGGGCCTGACCGGAGGAAGAGGGCCACTCTGGGGCACATCTTCAGTCTTCCTCCATCCTCTCCCTTTCCCTTCCTCTCCTTCTCTTTCCTCACTTCTTCCCCTTTCTCTTGCTCTCTCCTAGGCATGAACACATGTGCTTTCTCCTTTCCTTTCCTTTCTTCCTGTCCTTCCAAACTGTGCAAAGGTGAGGCATCCCAGCCACATGCTCCCGCTGCCTTGGGGCCATCTGCTTCCGTGAGTTCCCTGCTATGAAGCACATATGTCCCCTTGAACTATCAGCCAAAATGGATTCTTTCTCTAGTAAGTTGCTTTGACAGGTATTCCCTCACAGTTTCCAGAAAAGCAGCTAATACACATTCTCTCTCCATTTCAACACCGAGAACACTCTTGGTGCTTTGGCCTGGAGCACAGAACCGCTCAGCTGGAGGAAGGCGAGTGTGAAATCCTTGGCTTCATCTTTCTCTCAATCTCCCTTTGAGCATCCAAGGAGCCTAGTGAAAGCTGTATTAAGGACATCTTTCTTAGCTCTTACCAAGGAGAGTCAAATCATTTGTCTCTTCGGCAGGTGAAATGTGTCCGTTTTTATTAAATTACTGCAGGTGTGTGGCGGATCCACAGGTGGCGGTGGACCCCTGAGCTGTGGCGCTGAGAAGGGAATTGCATGCACTTGCACAGTTTTACAGAAGGCTCTTTGGTGCAGCCGTGAGCTGCAGAGTTCAGACATGGGTCTCACCAGCTGTCTACTGGTCCCCAGTCAGAGCACAGCCCGTTGGCAGGGTAGAAACAAACCGCAGGAAAGAATATGGAAACAATGGGTGTTGAACTGTCTGCGAAAGCATTCTTTTGCTCCGTGCGCCCCGCCCCCATCATCCACTTGAAAATTCCATGGTAGAATATAGATTCTCCTGTACTATCAAGGATGAAATAGTTACCCTTTCCAGAACACATGGCTGCACTCTCATATCTGTACTGTGTGAAGCATCTTTGCAATGTAACTAAAGGTTTAAGATTGGGGAGTCATCATGTTTCATATATGTGGACCCTAAATCCAAAGACAGGTGTTATTACAAGGGGGAGTTGGGACACCCAGGGCAGAAGGGCCTAGACGTGGAGGCTGAGTTTAGTGGAGCCAGGGAGGATTCCTCCCAAGGACCTTCTGAGGGAGCATTGCCCTGCAGATACCGACAGACACTTTGGCCTTACCCCTGGTCTCCAGAGTGTGGGATAATACCTCTCTTGTTATTTTGGCAGCTGCTGAGGATAAATATGGATGCAGCCCCAGGCCTCCTGAAGCCCAGCTTAAGAAGGTTTTAAGTGATTCTGATGGGCAAGCAGGTTGGGAGACTGTCTGAGTAAATGGTCTGGTCCAGAGGTTTGTGAAACCTGATGCATGGAGGAATATGGATGCCCAGGGTTCCCCTCCAGAGTCCTGTTGAGGTGACCTTGGCAAGCAGTCTTAATGACAGGAAGGCCAGAGAAGAGACCTGATGATCTCTCTTATGGATCTGCTTGCCACCCAGGGGCAGCTTCTAAAACTCTCAGAACTGTCCCTGGGCTCCAGGCTCTGCCCAGACCACCCACCTCTTAATCCCGCCCGTCCCTTCCCCTGCCGCCATTTTCTGGTTGAAGCTGGAGCATTATTCAAAGAACACGAAGGTTTGAAGAGCATGCGTTACATCTTGACTGTTTCTGTGCGCATGCTCCCTGCCCCGGCTCACCCGCATGCCCCCGGGCCACCCCCATGCCCCCGGCTCACCCGCATGCCCCCGGGTCACCCCCATGCCCCCGGCTCACCCCCATGCCCTCCCAGCCACTCCTCCAGTGCCCAGAGCAGACAGCACCGTGTTGCTCCGCTGTCCCCTACAGCAGCATCCCTCTCCTCTGGATATTTTATCATTTCTCCACTTCTCATTTTTATCAGCTTGAGTGTGACCTCGTCATATTGGGGTTTCTTTGCTTTTTCTTTGTTCCCTGGATTTGTGGCTTACCGCCTTTCACCAAATTTGAAATTCTTCGTGGCCACAGTGTCTTCAAGTAGTTTTTTTTTGCCCCTACATTTTTGGCTGTTCTCCAGGTTCCTGAGGTTTTGTATTTAGAATATCAGTCCTGTAGTCGGACTTTTCCTTTAGGCCGCAGCTCATAAATAATGACACAGAGACTTATTAATTATGAAAGTTTGGGCTTAGCTTAGGCTTTTCCCACTAGCTCTTATAACTCAAATTAACCCATAGGTTTTATTCATTTATGTTTAACCATGTGACTTTTACCTTTCTCCCATTCTGTATGTCCAACTTGCTCCGTGTCTCCATGGCGTCTCCTTATGCCTCAATTATCTCCTCTTCTTCCTTTTTCTCCCTGGAAATCCTGCTTATACCTCCTGCAGGAGGAGGACCTGGGTGGGAGGTCACGGCAAGGGCAGACTATGGCAGTGGGGGCTGTGGAGCAGTGCTGTGCACTCCTCTGTGCTTTTGGTAGGACAGTGTGCTGGTGCGCAGGCCGGAGCTTGCAGGCCATCTGCAGCCTGTTCTCTCCGTGTCCTTCTGTCTAGTCAGGGATGGAGCAGCGTCCCTCTCCTGGGAAGCTCCTCCCCAGTCTTATCCTAGTGGCTATAACTCTTTCTTTTGGGATTTGCAGAACTTGACTTGTCCATTCTTGGAATTTTCTTCTGCTTTGCTCCTTAGTTCTTCGTGCTTTTGTTTCTGCTCATCACAGAGCAGTAGGACACGTCCTTCGCTATCATGGGGCAGTGAGACCCGTACTTTTGTCTTTCTCTTATTGAATGTTTGGGGTATGCAATACAAAACGGTTATTTACATTGAGGAATTAATGCTTTTCCTATGAGAGAGCATCCATTTTCCTTCAACTCCCTTTGTAGAACAATGATAAAAATCACCCCTTACGAAGTCCTGCCTGTTCCTCAGTTTCCTACTGTGAGTTTTATCTCCAAAATATTTTGCAAGCTAGTAGTTCTCAAAGGGACTAAAGCTCTGGGTGCTATTATTGTCACAGCTTATAGGTAAGGAACACAGCAGGCAATTCCCTTCTCCATACATTGCCTCTAATGGTGACAAGATTGCAACTTTAAGTCACTCGGGTCATCTGAGGGTGAGTGCCACGTGCCTCGTGGCTTACTGGCGGGAGACTGCCTGCAGCCACCGCCAGGACAAGGAAGATGTAATATACCAGTAAGCCACGAGCCACATGGCAAAGTATAGATTAATAAAAGTGGACTAAATATAAGAGTAAGAGCTAGACAATGATAGGCCTGAGCTAATGGCCAAGCAGTTTAAATAATATAAGCGTCTGTATGTTTATTTTATAAGTTGGCTAAGAGACTGCCAGGGCTTGGCGGGACCCGGAGGGAAAACTCCAGCTACAGGTGAGCCCAAAGGCTCAGTTGGGAAGTTCTAGCTTCTTTTAAGAAAAGTTGAATGGAACTTTGACCTGTTCATTGAAAATAAGAGAAACGTCTGTAAAGAAATAGTATGAGAATGAAGTGCTATGTTAATGCTAGAAAGACCAACAGAATTCTCTGATACCCTCAACTGACTTCATAAAATGGCACATTTCTGATTCTATGCTTGCTTCAGTGGATAAAATATATCATCATCCCTCCTAACTTGGGAGATCCTAGAAATTCAATTCACCTGAAGAAGAAGGGACGTGAATGCATGGGGCTTTATCGCGATGTTTTAGTGGGGAGTGGGGAGGAGAGGCAGTGAAGAGGGGGCAGAATGTTAGGGAGAGTGGGTTCCAGAGAGTCAGAGAGGATGATGAAAGAGAGAAGGGGCTCAGAGGGCAACTTACAGGACTGAAGCCCGATGTTCCAAAGAAGACTCAGTCAGAAATGGCGTTCGACATTTCCTTGGGATGTGGGCTTCAGCGTGAAGCCATCTGTACTTGGACACGTTTTGTCCCTGTTAAGTGTGCTCCTGAGCACTCTGCACACACAAAGTACAGTTCTCTAGCCTGGACCCTAAAAGTCTTCACGCTCCCTTTGCACAGGAGGAAAGCAAGTTGTCTCAGGTCCCCTTGAAGAAATGTCCTCAAGGAGTCAAATCAAGGGCCCTTCAAAAAAAAACAGGCCCAATCAAGTCAAGAGGTCTACTTGCTCCCTCAGCTGCTTGTCCCCCGTGTTCTACCACAAGAAGCTCGCTAAAGAGCTGTAGCTGCCTCTGCCATCACCAGCAAGAAACTTACACACAAGTCCTAACAAATACTGTGGTGTTCCAGGACTGAATAAATTAGGAACGGAAAAACTCCATGATAGCAAATGACACCCTCATATTTGACAAGTACTGGAATGGACACCTCTGTCACTGACACGTAAGAGAGTAGGCATCTAAGATCAGTTTATGTGATTTGAAAGGACCTGAAAGGACATTGCAGATGTTTATGTATTAGCACATTTAGATTATCTCTAGGCTAGGTACAAACTGTCATCCATGGCTGTGGTATTTGATTTGATAAGTTTATGTTTCCCATCTGAATTTTTCCTAAATTAAATCAACAGCATTTACTGGTAGTCCATCATACACAGCAGCCAGTGGTTTCTGGGAAAAACAGCAGATTTCCATCATTCTGTGCCGAAGACAAGGGGTTCTGTAAGGTTCATGTGGAAATCAATACATGTTCCTTTAGCGTCTATGCTAGAAGAGAAAGCCATGTGCGTCCCTCAGCACTTATTTAGTGATATCCTATGTATGTAAAACAATGCTGACAGTTGTGTCCAAAGAAGTGAATATTCTACTACAGTGAGTGGAAGCAAGTTGTTACAGGTGTGAGTCCCATTTGGACCAGATTTATGACCGGTCCAACCCCTGTGGTTCTTCGTATCATTCATTGTGTCGTCCCTCTCACGCACAGTAGATGCAGCTGTTGATACCAAATGCAGGGAATGAAGATAGAGCTTTGTATCTGATGAATCGGGCTTTTCAAATAGGCTTGGTTTTAATATGCATTCTTTACTGAAACAGATAAATCTCTCCGATTCCAAAGTAATATCTGGTGTGAGTACATGTTAAATACCTTATGATGTATGCGATGTTCTGTTAACTGTTTTAAACAAAAGTTTACTGCAAATATCACAACGAAAGGAGAGGACAGGGAGTAAAGAGAAGGGGGGAAGAGAGAAAAGGGGGGCATTTATACTCTCTCAAAGTTACTAGAATTAGGACTGCAAACTAGGGAAGCACTGACTCCTCTCACTGCAGCCTGGGTGAGCAATTTGGAAATAGGGTGTCAGTGGAAGGGGGGCAGAGTACCTCAGCAAATCTTCCATCTTACGGGCAAGTTGGACTATACTTTTTATTTATGCTACTCATAGAAAACAGTTAGTACATTGTTGTCTTAGTTGGGGTTTCTATTGCTGTGAAGAGACACCATGACCATGACGACTCATACAAAGGAAAGCATTTCACTGGTGCTGGCTTACAGTATGGTGGCTTGCAGGCAGACACGGTGCTGGAGAGTTAGCTGAGAGTTCTACATCTGGATTCTCAGGCAACAGGAAGAGAGAGAGTGAGACACTGGGCCTGGCTTGAGCATCTGAACCCTCAAAGCCCACCTCCAGTGACAAACTTCCTCTGACAAAGACACCAACTCCAACAAGGCCACACCTCCTAATAGTGCCACTCCCTGAGCCTATTGGGGCCATTTTCATTGAAACCACCACAGTCGTATACCACACAAGGAAAAGCAAAGTGGATCCATGATGACACCCAAGACAGTCTACAATGAGATTAACTGTAGATGCACTGACTTGATATATACAGCCCAGTTGTTTTTATTTTTATTTTTTTGAGACAGCATCTCTCTCTGTAGCCCGGACTGTCCTGAAACTCACTATTTAGATCAGCTGGCTTCTAACTTACAGAGATTTACTTGCCTCTCTGTCTCCCAAGTTTTGGCTTTTCTGTCTATACTTCAGCTGTAGCTTCTCAGCTGCATAGCTACACCACTTCCAGTGTGGTAAAATACAGTTCTTTTCAAATCATGACATCTTTGTGTGTATTCTAGGTACTAGTCTTCTGTTAGATGCATGGATAGATACGATTCTATTCTTCACTCAGTTGGTTTCCTTTGGGTACAGAGACTTCGCAGTTTCCTGATGTCCTGTCTGTCAATTGTTGGGCTCACTCTCTGTGCTGCTGGGGTCCTGTTCAGAAAGTCCTCGAGGCTTTCAGGTAAAACATTCTCTTCCTTCTCCTCTATCAGATTCAGGGTATTAGGTCTTAAGTTATGGTCCCTGATCCATTTGGAATTGAGCTTTGTGCAGGGTGAGAGACAAGGACCCAGGCTTAGTCTTCTGCATTTGGATACTCAGCATTCACAGCACCATCTGCTGAAGACATCGTCTCTCTGCTTCCTGTTTTTGGCATCACTGTCAAAAATCAGGTGTTTGTAGTTGCATGGATTTTATGTCTAAATCGTCAGTTTTATCTCATGGATTCATGTTCTACACTTAACTGAGAAAAGTTTCACTGGTTGGATATGACAAAGTGACAAAAATCTTAATGAAAATGATCACACTATTTGTAAACTCCTAAAAATGGCAGATGGAGGCAATGGGCAATCAATGCGTCCTCTAGATTTTTTTTTTGAGCTTATCTGATAGAGAAAATGAAGGAAATAAGCCTTTAAACAGAGATGTTGGAATCAACATGGATTTAAAAAGCTGTTTTTACAAACAAATTATTCTGGGCATGGTGACTATACTATTCAGGGTTCTCTAGAGTCACAGAACTTATATGAATCTCTCCCTTCTTCCCTCCTTCCCTCCCTCCCTCTCCTTCCCTTCCACCCTCCCTTCTTCCCTCCCTCTTTCTCTATATCTATATCTATATCTATATCTATATCTATATCTATATCTATGGAATTTATTGGAATGACTTACAGGCTGCAGTCCAACAATGGCTAGCTATAAATGGAAAGTCCAAGAATCTAGTAGTTGCTCAGTCCCTAGAGACGAGGTGTCTCAGCTGGTCCTCTGTAGATGCTGGAATTCCCAAGAAGTAGGCTCCAGCACCAGTGAAGGAACGGCTGTATTGACAAGGCAAGGGCGAGCAAGTGAAGGCTGAGCAAACCCTTTCGTCTTCCATTGTCTTACATAGGCTTCCAGCAGAAGGTGTGGTCCAGATTAAAGGTCATGTTGTCTTCCTGCCCCAAAATCTGGATCACAAGTGCACCCTCCATTTCTGAATTGTAGTTCATTCCAGATGTAGTCAAGCTGACAACCAAGAATAGCCATCACAATGACACATGCTTGTGGTCATGAGATATGTAAGGTATAGACAGAATTCACTGTGAGGCCAGCCTGGGTTACACAGCAAGAACCAGTCTCACAAAAACCAAAACAAAAAGCAACACACACACAAAAGAACACTTAATATTCAGGATATAAAAAAGATAAGTGAAAAAGTACACGCTATATTTTCCTGTGGCTATATAGAAGAATCATAAGTAGATTTTTTTTGTTTTTGAAAAAATTGCTTTATTTTTGTATATAAAAGCAACTTGATCAGCCCAGAAATTGAAGGACATGGGCATAAAGTGGGAAGTAAGTTCAGAAGTATATAGAGAAAGCAGACGGTTTTAAACCAGACTGCAGTGCACAGGTTCCATGGGGCAGATGTCAGCTCTCTTTATCCAGGAAGGCGGAAGAGGCTCCAGGAAGAGCAGGGCTGCTTTTTGGCTTGTTTTTTGTTTGTTTGTTTTGTTTTGTTTAAGATGACAACAGAGCCTCTCAGCTTGTTGTTTTATCTCAGTAAAGGTTGGTAACAATGCTGACACAGTGTTCTAATGAGAAGGCCAAGGAAAACGGGTCAGGAGAGGAAGCCTAAATAAGAGCTTGCCTCGTCACTGTGATACCAGGAACACAGGAGCTTGCTGTAAGGTATTCTGTTGTTGGATTTTACTCTTTGCTCTTTTGGGGGGCCCTCCACCCAGCTCCCAAATAAATCATACATGGAGGTTTATTCTTAATTATAAATGCCCGGATTTAGTTTGGCTTACTTCTAGCTAGCTTTTCTTAAATTATCCCATCTACCTTTTGCCTCTGGGCTTTTTTCTTTTCTTACTTGTTTATCTTTCACTCTTACTCCATGGCTGGTTGTGTGGCTTGGTGGCTGGTGCCTTCTTTTCTCGATCCTTGTTCTCTCTTTCTCCTTTACCTCAGAGATTTCTCCTTCTGTTTATTCTCTCTGCCTGCCAGCCCCACTTACCTTTTCTCCTGCTTTACTATTGGCCATTCAGCTTTATTAGACCATCAGGTGTTTTAGACATGCAAAGTAACACAGCTTCACTGAGTTAAACAAATGCAACACATCTTTACACCATTAAACAAATGTTCCACAGCATCAATAAATTTAACACACCTTAAAATAATATTCCACAACAATTTTCCTTAAATGCGGGAGTTTTCTGGTAAAAATCACTTAAACTTGGAGTGGTTGTTCATGCTTGTAATTACAGTACTTGCAGTATTTGAGAGACGTGAGGCAGGCAGGTCAAGAGTTTAAGGCTAGCCAGGTCTATTTAGCAAGACACCATCTTTTTTAAAAATTATCATTAATTATTTTTTTCATTTATTTTACATACTGAGCAGTTTCCCCTCACTCCCCTCCTCCCATTCCCTCTCCCTGCCTCCAGCCTCCCATCCCATCTACTCCCTCCACCCAATCCACTTCTCCCTCTCCATTCAGAAAGGGGCAGGCCTCCCATGAGCGTCAAGAAAGCATGGTACATCAAGTTGAGGCAGGACCAAGCTCCTCTCCTGCACCAAGGCTGGGCAAGGCAACCAGCATGGTGAACAGGCTCCCAAAAGTCAGCTAAGTGCCAGACAGGTCCTGATCCCACTGCTGGGAGACTGACAGACAGCTACACAACTGTCACACACCTGCAGAGGGCCTGGGTTGGTCCCATGCAGGCTCCCTAGCTGACAAGACACCATCTTAAAGAAAAAAAGTTTAAAAATAGTTGAAACAAAGTAGTTAAAGTAAAAAAAAAAAAAAGAAAAATCAAGTAACTGGAGATAAACTATGTTAGACAGACAGACAGCAGACAGACAGGGATATTTTCTCTCCTGAATAAGCTACCATCTCAAGAACACATCCAGAACCCCTTACCACCCATTTCCAAAGATAGAAGAAACAGCAGCCAGGAAATCCTCCTGAGGATAAAGAGGTTTCTAGACCTGTCCAGTGCACAGCACACTTGTTTATATGATCAAGACTTCCAAGGGGAGACTGTTTTTTTTTTTTTTTTTTTGGTTTTTCCGAGACAGGGTTTCTCTGTGTAGCTTTGCGGGAGACTGCTTTTAACAAACACCCAGAAAATACTTCAGATAGAACAAGCTATTTATTTATTTTTGTATGTTTTGATACATTTGGACAAGGCAAATGAGAGATTTTTCTTATGAAATGTTCTTGCAAAATACGCAAATTTGTAAAAGTAGAGTTTT
>CABHPH010119582.1:0-14790 GCA_902168325.1 Peromyscus nudipes
CACACGCTTGAGCAAGGTAATGTCTGTATTTAGTTTCTGTCTTTAGGTGCATTTGTTTTCTTGAGTTACTTCTCCAACAACTGAGATGGTATTGTTTGGGCAAGTCATTTATTTTGAACACTATAAGGTTTCTGATGAGAGTGCTGTAAACTGCAGCTCTAAATTGATGTTGAACAATCGATAAACTACTGAGCAGAGGAATAATGGCTTGAGGTAAAAATAACCAAGTAAAATATATCTACTACTCTCTGTTCAACTGTGGATAGTGGAGGAAGAAGACTCGGTCAGAAGACCCTTAAATTGTTATAACCCTCAAGGTTCTTTCCATCATTTGAGTCAACTTTCCAGATTCATATTCTCTCTCTCTGTCTCTGTCTCTCTCTGTCTCTCTGTCCCTCTCTGTGTCTTTGTCTCTGTCTCTCTGTATCTCTGTCTCTGTCTCTCTGTTAGAGAAAAAATAATCATGAAAGCTGATAAGAGCATACTAGTTAACATTTGTCACAAGTTAACAATCTAAAAATAAGCCTGATTCTGTCTAAAGGGGCCATAATTGTTGTTCTTTGTTCAGACTGTATATATGTAGTAGTATAGTGGTAAATAATTATAAAGTACCTTAAAAAGAAGCACCTCATCTGAAGATTTTTAATGTCATCCTTTACTAGCACTAATGGACTCCTCCCCCCCCCGTTTGGTTTATTATTCTGAGCACTGTGTCTGTCTACTTGACTATTGTCTCAGATACTATTCAATGAGATTCAGGAATTAGCCCCATTCCTAATTCAGAAATTGTTTAATGAATACCTGTTTGGTGCCAGACATTCTGTTAAACACTATAAAAGTAACAGTAGGAAGATATACAAAGGTCCCTGTCCTTTATATACACAGAAATACACAATATACATATAAAATACTTACTGATTGTAGGACATGCCAGCACAGCTGTGGTTAAGGGAAATGGAGAACCTACTTAGTTCTCATGGAATATTTCCCTAAAAAGATAAATTTAGGTTGAGACTTGGCAAATAAAAAGACATTCATTATGCAAATTTGCTAGAGAAAAGCACACACAGGTCCCTGGAACAGGAAAAGTATGGTGTTCTGCAGGAACAGATGAAAGGACAGCAAAGTGGAGTGAACACTAACAGCATCAGATGAAGCTAACATAGGTAAATGGGGGTTACATCATACAGAGCATAAGGCACCCACATGTTTGAATTCTGTTCTAAGAGCAATGAGAGCCCATAGAAAAGTGGTAAGCAGGGAAAGATTTAAATGCATTTTAAAAAGTTCTTTTTAAAATAAAAGCTACTTTGCTTGCTCTTTTGAGAGCAAGTTAAAAGTAAAAAAGAATGGAATCCCACAACCAATTACAAGGGTATTTGTTTATTGCAGAAGGATAGGTAAGAAAGAATGCTAATCTAAATGGTACTAGCAAAGATGAAGAGAAATGGAAGGATTTAAAGTTATTTGGAGGTTTGAATCAAAGTTAGGATCTGCAGATGGTTATGATGTACTTGGTGTTGAAAGAGTAGAGAAACTCAGACTGATCCAGTAGAAAAGGTCTGAGTGGGAAAAGAAAATGATATTAAAGGACTCTAATTCTTCCAGGATGGAAACAAGAATTTAGAGATGGGTAAGTGTGTAGATTTAGTGATGGGAGGATGAGAGAGCTCCTTCTCTTTTGCCTTTTGTTTTCTTTGTACAGTATAAGGCAATGTTATTAGCTAAAGGCTGAACGGGAATATTGAGGAAAGCAGTGAAGATCCATTCACTTTGAAGCATGAGAAATCAAGTTTGATGGGAAAGTAGTATTGATGGGTAGAGATGAGTACTCAGATGAGGTATGTTTGAGAGACTTTCATTGGAAGTGAAGCCCATCAGCTCACCTATGGGAATATTCTCCAGTGAATGTCAGTAGCTTAGGCGCAGGACCAGGAGTAGCAATTTAACTGATTTCGGCCCCATTTTGCCATGTGAGTGCATCTGAGAGACTATAATATGATATAATGGAACAGACACTTGACTCCAGAGTTAGATGACCTAGGCTCAGATACAGGCTCAGCTACTTGCAAACCATATGACCTTGGGCTAGTTGATTAACCTTGTGCTGCTTCACTTCTCTCACCAAGAAGATAAGAAAGACTACGTCTTTAAACTTAAAAAAAAATCGCAAAACTCTATATTTTGGGTTTTTTCTTTTGGGAAAATTTGTGATCTCAACCAGTTTCTCATCAGTATCAAGTTTTGCTGAAATGTATAGACTCTGTAGCCACGCTACTTGGGTTTGATTTTATCTGATTCCCCAGCCACGTGACCTTAAGTTATTTCATCATTGAGTACCAGAGTTTCTCCTTCTTTTCTATGAGGATAATGACAGAACATACCTTAGGAAGCTCATTATGAAGATAAAATGAGTTAGTGTATGTGAAAATGAGTTAGTGTATGTGAAAATTTTAACATTGTTCCCTTCATGTGCTATGCCATAAATAAATGATAGCCATCATCATTGCTCCTGTAAAAGGCTACAAAGGGACTGAAAGCTTGAGTTTTCTCCTACTTATGAACATTTACCACCTGGCACCATACTTATTTACTTTTCACTTATTATTATTGTGTATAATATATGTGTGAGTGAGTATGCATGCCATAGTCCATGCGTAGAAGCCAGAGGACAACTTTTGTGGAATAGGTTCTCTTTCCACCTTTTATATGGGTTCTTGGGATCAAAATCAGGTTACCAGATTGGCATGACAAGTGCCTTTACCTTCTGACCTATGACACCTGCCCCTGGCACCTTTACACAAAAAAATTTTAAATGTAGTCAATCTTGGTTTATATCCTCTGTCAGCCATTTCAATAGTGTTGAGACATTGAGAAAATTAACCAGCTGCTGCTCAGATTCCTCTTTTCTAAAATGAGGACAACAGTAATAGTTATCTGATAATGTGTGTGGCAAATTAAATTAGATACTACAAGTATAGAATGTGATACTATAGGGTTTATGGAGTGGGTGTTTAATTAAAGCAATTATTACCATCAAAGTATCCTTTTGTATCAGCTGTTGGGGAATAAGTGACTTCTGTTGTTCTTATGTTTATCCTAGAGCCCAGAGAAGTAACAAATGGCCCAATCGGAGAACATGACCTAAACAATAAAGCAAGAACACCTGGTAATTAGAGACTAGGGTAGAGTAGAAAGGCTAAATAAGAGGGTATACATTGTTTTTGTTACAATAAGCATCATAAACAGTTTAGACTTCTAACACTGAAGACTGATTTTAGAGGTTTGATGGATACCACTTACAATGGATTAACAGAGACCAAAATTGTAGTTAATATGCCCAATCTGATTAGCAATTTATACAGGAAAATTACCTTTGCCTTTCACTTCTAGACAAAGACACCCACAGAGCCCTCTTAGGCTTCAGGTCAGTGGCCATTCCTGTGAAATCCATGAACTTCTCAGTGAAAAGGCATCAGTTACGTGAGGCTGAAAAAATATAATAAAATGTTATTCTTTAAAACTACAGTGGGAGCAGCACCTATTTTCATACATGAATATGAAAACCCCTTCCCAAATTGTGAAGTTCGGGTTTCTTTGTTTGTTTGTTGTTGTTTTTTTGGGGGGGGTATTTTTATTTTTAATAACTTTTTTATTTATTTTATATACCAACGACAGTTTTCCCTCCCTTCCCTCCCCCTGTTCCCTCCCCCACCTCCTTGCTACTCCCCTCCCCCATCCATTCCTCAGAAAGGGTAAGGGCTCCCATGGGAGTCAACAAAGCATGGCATATCAAGTTGAAGAAGGACCAAACTTCTCCCCCTGCATCAAGGCTGAGCAAGGCATTCCACCATAGGGAATAGGTTCCAAAAAAAACCAGCTCATGCACCAGGGATAGATCCTGGGCCCACTGCTAATGGCTCCACAAACAGACCAAGCTACACAACTGTCACCCACATACAGAGGACCTAGGTTGGTCCCATGCAGGCTCCCTAGCCATTGGTCTAGAATCCATGAGCTCCCAGGAGCTTGGGGCATCTGTCCTGTGTGTTTCCCCATCATGATTTTGACCCCCTTGCTCATATAATCCCTCCTCCCTCTCTTCAACTGGACTCCCAGAGCTCAGCCCAGTGCTTGGCTGTGGATCTCTACATCTACATCAGTTACTGGATGAAGGTTCTATGATGACAGTTAGGGTAGTCACCAGTCTGATTATAGGAGAAGGCCAATTCAAGCACTCTCTCCACTATTGCTAGAAATCTTAGCTGGGGTCATCCTTGTGGATTCCTGGGAGTTTCCTTGGCACCAGGTTTCTCCCTAACCCCTTAATGGCCCTCTCTATCAAGATATCTCTTTCATTGTTCTCTTTCCGTCCCTCCCCCCCAACTCATCAGTCATCCCTGATCCCTCATGTTCCTATCTCCCATCCCCTCTTCTCTACACCCCCCAGCCCCCAGTTTACCCAGGAGGTCTCATCTCTTTCCCCTTGTTGTTTATTTTTAAGCAAGGTAGTTATGGTGCTGAAGAGATTGTTCAGTGGTTAAGAGCATGTTTTGCCCTTGCAAAGTGACCGAGTTCAGTTCCCAATACCCATATTGGATGGTGTACAAATGCCTGCAACTCCAGTTGTATTGAATCTGATGCCCTCTTTTGGACTCCACAAGCACCTGTATTCACATGCACATACATACATACACACACACACACACACACACACACACACACACACACACATATATATATAAAATTAAAAGAAAATAAATAAATAAAAAGATAATTATGGGAATGAGCTCCTCATTTACATGCTTTTGGATAGTATTAAACTTCATCATATGAGGCTAAAATGATCCAAATTAATATAGGTGTTTTCATTGTAGTGTTACTTTTCACATGGTATTAATTACAAATATAGATTAGACCAAAAGTGTGTTTTTTCTTCTTAATTACATTTTAGATTTAATTACTCTAGCTGAGACCTTGGTCACTCTTGTTAAATGCATTTCATTTTATTAGCCTGGTAATTTCTTCTAGTTAACTGAATGACTAATGTTAATGCAAAATTTTATCAACTCCAAATGGAAAGTAAATGCCCATACCAACCCTAATTTACCCTTGTATGTGCTTGTTAAGCCAGTAATTTGAACCCAGAAGCTAAATTACTTTTACTAGAGCAAAACATATTAGTCACTATGAATTATGGGCTTTCTTTCTGTGTCAGATATTTGCTCTTATCTGTTCTTCTCACTCTGAAAGGTTGTGATAATAATTGTGATCTTACCAGGGTACACTGTTCTAGTGGCTGGAGCTTCAAATCGGATATTGGGATACCATTTGCAGATGGGAAAGTTCACTTCACTTCTCAATCCATTTCCCCTTCAGAAAAATGACAGTGATAGTATCTGCCCTTATGCATTTTAGTCAGAATTTGTAAAAGTAAATGAAACATGGATGGAAGCAGTTTGAGCATAAATTCATAACTGAGGAATTATTACTTCTCTGGACTTATTTAATTATACTGACATTTGTGTTCTTAGAAAACTACCCCTATCTTCCTATTAACACATGCATAATTCACTTTATCATTGTGAAATTTAAAGAGACATGAATACATAAGCCTTCATGTTACCTAATGTACATTTTCCTCAACTTTTAAAAATGAGTACTTTTCACCATGTAAAATTTGTATTAATGTACTTATATCTGAGCATTTATGAATCAAGCCATTAGTTTATTGATATAGCCAACAATTATTTATCATGTTCCTACTAATATGCCAGGTACCATTCTTTGCTGAGGAAAACTTACAATAATCAAGATTAAACAGAGTTTTGGTTCACAAACTTAGGATTGAATAAGGAAATTAATAAGATTACTAAAGAATTTTAAGACCTGTAAGGGTGGTTGTCAGGGGTAAAGTACCTTGAAGGAACACAGGGCCTGCAATGAGGAGATGGTAGAAAGGAATTCACAGAATTGATGTTCGTGCTGAGGCTTAAAGAATGAGTCATTGTAACCCAGCAAAGAGGTATGGGGAAGGACATCCAAAGGGGACAGTATCACTGTGTGATGCATTGGTGTGTGGATCCAGTCACATTTAGAAACCAGCCTATTTGTAGGTAACTGTTGCTCGGCTAAATTAGAAGGAAGCTTGTAGCTTTTCAAACCTTGTGGATTACTCGCTCTTTGTCTAGATTCACTGAATGAATGAAAAGCTTCTCTAATATGAATTGGTTTTGTTCATTAATTGGTTTTTCTGCTTCCTAAAAATCAAGCTCTCAATCTTATTATATATCTTTCTTGTGATAATTCTGAAAACTGTTTATTTTTCTTATTACAACTACAGATAATTCCACACTTGCTTTTAACAAATTTCTATGCTTTTAATAAGTTTCTGCATTTTAGCTGGATTATGGAGAGTTGTGTCCATCAACACACAAGGTACTTTATCTTTATAAGCTCAGCAAGCATGTGTAATTTACTGATATTAATATAGTCTCAGAAACCAATGATCTGTGTGATTTGGGTGGTGACCATTTATTTATACACTATTTTAAGATCATGCAAAAGACCATGTAATCTGATGGTTAAAATGGTGCTTGTTGGTGTTGCTGGTTACCAGTGGAAAAGTCACTGGCCATGGCCACGACTACCAGAGTTATAAAGAGCTTTATTAGAAAGAAAGAGAGGATAGGAGGGAGCCAGGCCTGGTGGGGGAGGGAAGCGGGGGGAGGGAGCAGAGCAGAGCGAGAACATAGAAAGAGAGGGGTGGGGATCCACATCCGGTTTTTTAAGGCATGACCACGCCACGGGTGCATAGTTGCCAGCGCCGACTGATGATGTTAAGATGCCAGATGCCAGGCCCTGAATTGCACATATACAGAATCCTAACATTCCAGTCTTTTGTTTATTATAAAAAAGCAAGTAAATAGGAATAGGGGCATTGCCGGGCGTTGGTGGCGCACACCTTTAATCCCAGCACTTGGGAGGCAGAGCCAGGCGGATCTCTGTGAGTTCGAGGCCAGCCTGAGCTACCAAGTGAGCTCCAGGAAAGGCGCAAAGCTACACAGAGAAACCCTGTCTTGAAAAACAAAAAAATTAAAAAAATTAAAAAAAAAAAAAGAATAGGGGCATCATTTCTCCCGGAAAAACTGCTTCCAGCTGACTTGTGGGCGTCGGTTGGCTCTTGGGGGGCGGTGAGGAAGGGGACCTTCCGAAGTAGACAGGCATCTTGGGATAATGGGCTGTCATGCTGCCCTGGAGCCGTCCATCCTTCTTGGCTTGGCAGTCTAGCTGCTTTTTTGTCTGACAGGATGCTGGTGAGACAGGAAAAGCCTGAAGTAGATCTGACCTGTCCAGATGGATTTAAGCTGGTTTCTGGAGCTTGGGAGAAATTTTGAACACATTAAGAAGCAGCCATGAGAAAATCAGTGACCATGGTAGTGTTTAGTACTCTGCTTGCATTGGTTAGTGTTAATGAGAGAGACAGATTGGAATTTGTTTTAAGCTTTATAACAGTAAGAGATGGTTATATTAAAGTCTGTTTTTGTAGAACCCAGACACTTTTGGGTCTGGGGGTGTAAATGCCTTTTAGCTGTTACAGTTTCTTATTTGATGATCTCTGGATTCCAGTTCCATGGTGGTCCTGTACCATTAGCTGAACAGTTGATTAGAAGAGGGAACTGGGAAGAGAAAAGCTTGTGGGGTGAGAACTTATTTCTTTGGAATTAGGGACAAGGCAGAGATCAGGGCCCTGTCTGTGTGCATGAGGAGGAGAAGCACTTCTGACAGGTCTGGAGTGGGGCACACGGAGGGAGCAATGAAATGAAAGCTCCTGTCTCAGCTGGAAAATTTTTTCCCATTAAGTAACCCTGAAAGTGCAATTAAATCTAGTGAGGTGGAAGAGTAAGGCTGGCCTCCCTACCCCGACAATAGGGAAATGAGAGGTGACACCCCAAAACTCCCAGGACTGGATCAGTGGCTCTGGTGTCTAGAAGGAAAGAAGCAGATTGCTTCCATGCTGCGTTCTGGGTTCCCTGTGAGCCTGTGGCCAAGCCTAAGTCTGCTGGAGGTCTTAGCTTGATGTTCCCATGTCAGCGTGGTGCCTGGGGGCAGTCAGCTGACAGTTGTCTTTCTAGGTGGCACTTTCAACAAGGCTCAATTGATGGCCTGACTGGGCACTCGCTAGCCTGTGTGGCCTTTTTTTCCTCACTTAAAACAGGGAACAATGGCTTTCGGGAGCCAGCATTGTACCAGCACTTGGCAATTTTGTTCTCAGGCTTTTTCTCTCTCTCTGGTACACCTTGAATGCCACAGATGAAGCTTTTGCCTGTGGGGTCAGGAGCCTTGTTCTCCAGATGCTTAAGTTTTAGTCCCATGTTGGGCAGGTCTGAGGGATAAGAGATGGATTGTACTCCATGTCTTGAATTTTTTTGATGTCTGCTGGCTTGAGAACAGCTTTTGGAAGATTTTCCTGATCTCTGGCTTAAAAGCCATCCTGATTACTGTAAACTTATTTGCATGGATCCTACCCCACTTCTAAACCCGTCTGTGCCTCTCATGGCAGCTTGAGAACGAGTGGGAGGAGTTAAGGTGAGTTAGGGTGAGAGTCAGCAGAAGCAGCCCACTCAACACTGGAGAGCCCACCCACTGCCGGAAAGCAGAAAGCGGAAGTCAGATAGACAGAAGTGGTTGCACGTGGCAGGGGGCCGTAGTGGGCGGGAGAAGGATTCAGAGCTTTAGTAGGAAGCTTGGGGATAAGGTAACTCTTTTCATTTGCCCGTTTGCTGGCAGAAATTCCCGTGAAGCTGTTATGCAGCCAGATTTACTGGTATACGCCCCATGTCCTATGGTTGCAGAAAACTGAAAAATTAAAATAACAAACTGGGATCCCAGGCTCCTATTTCAAGTGTCCCTGAGGCAAGAAGAAGGATCTATGAATCAGCACAAGTTACCCCCCCCACCCCCACACCCCCACCCCCACCCCACCCCCCACCCCCGACAGCATTGACCCCTTTCAAGGGAAAGAATGTGTCCTTGCCAGCAAAGCCAGAAGACCATCCCCAGGAGGGGGGGTGGCGGTCCAGCGCAAATAATATACCTCAGGCTGCAGAGCTGCAGGAAGGGACTCACAAATCACATGTGTGGTGGGAACAAGTAGGCTGAAGGAACTTCTTTGGGGATTAACCATAGGTAGGTCTTCATTTATGCCAGACAAGCACATTACTTCTGAGCTATGTCCACATCCCTGTGAGACTTTCTTTTGTCTTTTTGGTTGAGAGCCTAGCCTTTAACAGCTGAGTCATCTCTCCAGCCCTTTGTGGGACTTTTAAAAGACATCAAAGTTCTAAAGTTTGTACTGAGTAAGTGGTTGGTTGACATGATGTCTGTGGTTTTGTAATATGGACAGTTGTATAGAAAATGCATTTCTCAGCCGGGCGGTGGTGGCGCACGCCTTTAATCCCAGCACTCGGGAGGCAGAGGCAGGCGGATCTCTGTGAGTTCGAGGCCAGCCTGGGCTACCAAGTGAGTTCCAGGAAAGGCGCAAAGCTACACAGAGAAACCCTGTCTCGAAAAACCAAAAAAAAAAAAAATGCATTTCTCTGTTCTTTAATAAAACATTTCAGTATAAAAAATTCAAATTAGAGAAGAGAATATGATGTGGAACTTTCCCTCAATATATTTGTATATATGTATGAATCTAGGCATAGTTTTAATGTTATAAAAATATGTAATTCACTGTCTCATGAAGCAACTTGCCTTTTTCCTTTAACATTGTATTTTTCATACTTACCTGTATCACATGCTTATTCTTTTCCATTTTTAACAACTACAAAAATACTCCATTTGATAAATAAGAGCTTCTCAATGTTTTCTTTTTTCACTATTATAAGAAGTTCTTAACTGTCTCTTGAATGTGTGTGAGGTGTCTTTAATTTCGAAGTAATATTGCTGGGTTGTGGTGTGTGCAGTTTCAATTCTACTAGCTCTCCAAGCTCTTGTACTACTTCATACTCCCACAAGTAGTATATTAGGATTCCTGTTCTCCATATACTATAGTCATCAGTATTGTAAGACAGAAAAATCTTTTCAATGTTGTGGGTAAGGAATAATTAGTCACTGTGTTCTGCTGTGCATTTCCTATTTATTAGTGAGGTTTAATATTATTCTGTGTGCTTATTGAGCATATCCTTTATCTTTTATTCTCTTTAGTTGTTGGCCTTTTTCTTATCTACATGAAAGACATTACCTACTCTATATATTAATCCCTTGCTCTTTGAAAATACTGTTTCCTGCTCTACAGCTTGTCTTTTAGCTTTACTTACTGCTTCGTTTGTTGAACTGGCCTTTATTCTTTAAATATAAAACTGTGTAAAAGAGAGTGAATTCCCATACAACCTACAATACTTCTTATTAAAATATAATAAAGAAGCAATTTGAAGTAAGACATCAGAGTTATATTGACACAATTTCTCATAAAATAAACTCAGGAGGTTGGTTACAAAGGATAAGACTTTTGATCAACAAAAATGTAACTTCAACAGACCATTAAAGAAAAATAGAAATATTAACATGTGCAATGTCCTGTGTTTAATATCTAATACTGCTCCCCAATAAAAACTAAATTAACATATGGAAGATCTACATAGAACTAACAGTACTGTATTTTATTGTTTGTCTGTTGGTGTATTTGTGGGAATGTATGAGTATGTGCACATTTGCCATGCCACATGTGCAGAGGCTAGAGGACTACTTGTGCCAATCGTTCTCTACTTCCACTCTGTGGGTTCCAGGGATTGAACACAGTTTATCAGCCTTGGTAGTGCTCAGTTTTACCCACTGAGCCATCTAGACAGCCCAATCATGTTTTACATTTTAAAGTTTAAGAAATTAGCTTTCATATTATTTGTATTTTTTTCAATGTGAAAAAAGAAACAAAAAAAATTCGGTATATTCCCTTTAAACTAAAAGAAAATAGTATCCTAAGAAATCTCAATGTTAATTTCTTTATTGATAATTTTGCACCTTGGACATATGATTTTTACCTCTCCATTTTTTTATATGTAAAGTGAGTAAATTCTGTAATGTGGTCTCTAATATATATTCCACCTCAAAGTTGTGTGATATTTGAAACAGTGATGAATGACTTGGAAGTATTTCTATGCTTTCAAACTTTTGTTAAGAATTTTCCCCAGTTTCAGATCGAATTCCATTAGTATCTCATAAAATGGCTTCTAGTACACAGCTACAGTCTCATGAATCTCAGAAGTCCTTGATATTTACAAACATTTCCCATAGGTGCTTTTGAAATGCCTAAGCTAAGAAAAAATCATAATGTAGAGAGGAAGGCATGTTGTAGATCACAGAGGAAAGAGGACATGAGGATACTGAGGTATGTTCAGAGGGGATAGATACTGTTATAGAGTACTAGCACCATAGGTTGTTGATTTGTGTTCCAGAAACAAAGCCAGAAAACTTGTTTACTTTTTCAATAGGCTAGTATTTTATTTCCTTGTTTTTGGAGGAAAGAGAATTCACAGGGATTTTGTTTTGTTTTGAAATACTGAATTTTTTTTTATTTTTTGAGATTATAATAGAATTACATCATTTCTCCCTTCCCTTTCCTTCTTTCAATCCCTCCCTTGTACCTCCTCCCTTGCTCTCTTTCAAATTCATGGAGTATTGTTCGTTAATACTTGTTAATTGTTAAACTTGCCATGTTGGATGGACTTCATAATCATCAGCACGATGTCACAGCAAACTTTCTCTTCCTCTGGCTCTTCATCTTTCTGTTCCTCTTCTGCAGTGATCCCTGAGCTGTAGGTGCAGAAGTTGTGTTGTAGGTGTATCACTGGGACTGGGTTCCACAGCTCTGCATTTTGATAAGGAAGTAAGGTTTATTATATACATATGGGCTTTTCAGTTATGTAATTTTTCCTTAAAATGCATCCATGAGCAGTATCTCACTTACATACTACTGTCCTTTGTAACTAGTGTGCTTGCCCTGTCTCTTTCTCTCTCTTTCTCTTCCTCCCTCCCTTCCCCTTCCTTCCTCTCTCCTCCTCTCTTTCCCCTCCCCCATTGTATACAGTGATTTCTTGAACAATTTCTCTACTTTGCATTTTCCTACTTCTTTCATTTTATGATTATGTTGCCCTTCTATCTATTTGACAAAAGTCTACTTTTGTTAAAGTTTAGTGTGGTGATATTCTTTGGTAAGACTTCTATGTAATGCTGGAACCGACATCCACTTTTAGGTAATTCTGAAATCGACATCCACGTCTGAATGTAAAATACAGGATAGGAATTTCTATTACTTCATCAGTACCATTTTACAGTGTATTTAAGCTCCACATGAACACTTGCTTTTTCTTGAATTTGTGTTAGTGTGCTGGACACTGTCTTTGTTTCTCCAGTCCCTCTTATATGTGGTGCTCCCTCCCCTTTCCTTTTCTTCCACCTGCTTTACTGATTCTTGAAGAACCAGCTCATAAAACACACAAATGATGACTTTCCTTTAAGAATTAGTCACTTCATTTCTTTTATTTTTAAATGATATTATTTATGATGGACAAAGATTTAATGTTTTGAAACAGTATACAAACATTGTTTGATGGCTAAATTGAGCTAATTAACTTTTTATGTGATGAAAACACGTAAAATGTATTCCTATTTTCAAGAATGTAATATGTTACTGTGATAATCATGTAGATTTCTTGAAATTACTACTTTGTCTAACTGAAAATGCATCCTTTGAACAAAATCTCCCAACCCCACTCCCAGCCTTGGTAGCCATTATTCAACTCTGTGCTTATATGACTAACATTTTAGGTTGCATGTGTAAGATCATGTAGTATTTGTCTTCATGTGCCTTGCTATAACGTCCTCTAAGATCACTCATGTTAATATAAATTTTAGTATTTCCTTCATTTTGAACATTAGATGATGTTAAATTGTTTTATAGTTACTACATCTCCTTTACACATTTATCCATTTATGGACACATAGTTATTTCCACATTGTGGACATTGGGACTACTGCTTCAATGATCATGACAGTGCACTTATCTGATATGTTGATTTCCTTTTCTTTGGATAGAGGTACAATAGGGGGATTGCTAGATTATGCAGTAATTCTATTTTTTGAGGAACTTCTATGCTATTTTACATAATGCTTATACTAATTTGCATTACCACCAACAGTGTGCAAGAACTCCCTTCTTTTCACATTCTGACTAATACATTTCATCTTTTTTGATATTAGGTATAATTACAGGTATGAGGTTATAATTTGTTGTCATTTTAATTTACATTTTTCCAGATGACTGATGACATTCAACATTGTTTTCATAAGTTAGTAGGCCAATTACATGTTTTCTTTTGAGAAATATTTTCTGTAGCAGAATAATAATAGTAGGTTCACTCCTGGGGGCTGTGAGCTTCCCAATCATGGGTTCTTGGCCATGTTTATAGTACAAAGTATGTATTTCTTTCTGTGGAGCAGACCTTAAAACCAGTCAGGATTTGTTGGTGGTATTTTAAATCCTAAAGAGGAGCAAAACAGATTTTCAGGGAGGGGGTCAATCCCTAATGGCCTCCAAGCTTGAAAGGATATTAAATTTTATCAAATACATTTTCTTCTGTCTATTGAGATGAATATATTCTTTTTAATGTGGCATTTGTAGATTCTCCTCTAAGATCCATGACTTCACTGTCCCCTGGTAATTGGCTAGATTTCTAGAACCAGGCATTATTTCTCTCTTATTGAGTGGATCCAAGTCCAATTAGAGACATGTTGATTACTACCAAGATATGTGGGCCACTACTGCACCCTTCTGCCATGCTGGTTATTGTTGTGGTTCATAGGTGGTATAGCTGAGTAGGACTAAGTGGGTGAGCATTGCCAGCCCAGATGTGAAATTTTTATTTAAACTATATATATAGTATTATATTATATATAATACATGCACATAGTCTTGCATGTATTATAGATATTTTAGGTAGATAGTTAATCATTCCTTATAACATCCTGACTGTCATTTCATCCTCTTACATTCTTAGTCTGTATTTACCTCCCTTAATCAGAGTCACTCATTTTACCATTTCCCCCTTCAGATCAGTTGTATCCTGCTATTTGCCCTCTATGCCCCGCACCCCACCAGACAACATTCCTTTTTACATTCCTGTGGTTATATACTCATATGGGAAGATTTGGAGCTAGCGGCCTCAAATAAGAGTGAACATATGATAAGTGCCTTTCTGCGTCTGGGTTACCTCACTCAATATGATCTTTGCTAGTTCCATCCATTCACCTGCAAAGGTCATGATTTCATTTTTCCTTACAGCTGAATAGTATTCCTTAGTGTATATGTGCCGTATGTTCATTTTCTATTAATCACTTGAAGGACATTTAGGTTGTTTCTATTTCTTAGCTGTTGTGAATAGAGCAACTATGAGCATTGCTAAACAAGTATCCATGGAATAGAATGTCAAGTCCTTTGGGCCCATGCCAAGGTGAGATATATGGGAGATTCATTTTTAGAATTTTGAGGATTCTCCACAGCAATTTCTAGAGTTGCTGGTCCAGTTTGCAGTCCTACCAAGAGTGAATAAGGTTTCTCTTTTCCCCACATCCTCTCCATTTATTGATGGTTGTTTTGTTAATCTTTGCCATTCTGACTCAATAACATGAAATCACAAAGTTGCTTTGATTTCAATTTCCCTAACTGCTAGGTACAATCAACACTTTTGAGATTTTTTTTTAGCCATTTTTTATTTCTTCTTTTTGAATGCT
>CABHPH010119583.1:0-24238 GCA_902168325.1 Peromyscus nudipes
CACCAGCATGGGATCAATAAAGCAAAATGAGCATGCTAACACCATGACTTTAAATATAATCTTCCTCATCAATATTGGAGAGCTTCCCTAACACTATAGTTAACTGAATGTTTAGCTGCTTTTCAATAGGATCCATAAGCCTCTCTGCATTGTGTTCTTGAGGATGATCATTCCAGGTGAATGACTGCAGGTAGATAGAGGCTAATCTTTTGTAACCCATAAAATAGAAACATGTTGAAAATGTTTCAGTGAATAGTGAAAAGCTTTTGAAAAATAAAATGTATGGTATACTCAAAACCGTGATAAAGTGAGTTTTTTTTTTTGTTTTTGTTTTTTTTTAGAGTACATGGCTGGGGCTGGAGAAGTGATTCAGCTGTTAAGAGGACTTATTCTTGCAGAGGATATGGGTTCCATTCCTAGCATCCACATGGTGGATCACAGCTGTCTGTAACTGCAGTTTCAGGGGTTCTGATGCCCTCTTCTGACCTCTGCAGGCACCATGCACGCATCTATGTACACACATAGATGGAGGCAAAACACATATGCATAAAAACATATAAAAGCTCATAAGTTATTTTTCTAGATATTTCTAGAAAATATTTAACAAAATATTAAGTGTCTCTGTGTAGTTCAGAGTATGCTAAGATGATTATATTCTGTTCATATTTATCTATCTTTTTAAACTTCTTTTATAATAAACTCTGTATTTTCCTTTAAATTTTCATTGTTTTTATGAGAGTCATAATGCCCTTCAACTTCCAAATGTCCATTAGTGATTAGGTAATTAGTAGATCCTGACTGCTTTCTGTCATGTCGATTGTCAGCCCAAGGCCTGATTTGCATTAATTGATGGCTCCCCTAATTAGAGTTGTTAATGGATGATGTTAGTGTGTGTTCATCCCCGACAATCAATAGTTTGTGCATATACTCACTCTAATTTGGAAAGATAAACAGAAGTTGATGTTTTTGTTTGTTTGCTTTTGTTTTAGAGGAATATTCAAGATAAGGATAGGGTGTACTGAGCTCTGTAGACTAAATATATTGCAAAAATGTTTATGAAACTATAATAGATACAAGTGTAGAAATTATAAAGTAGTAAGTTCTATTTTTAAGTTTTTCCCTTTTATTGGAATAAATTTTTTCTCACATAATATATCATGATTATGGTTTCTCCCCCTTCTACTCCTCCCAGTTCTTCCCCACCTCACCTCTGATATGGACCCACTCCTTTCTGTCTCTCATTCTAAAACAAATAGCCTTATAAAGGACTAAAATAAGATATAATAAGATAAAACAGAAACTAACGCATATGAATTGGACAGAACAAACAGAAGGAAAAGAGCCCAAGAGAAGGCACAAGAATCAGAGACCTACTTGTTTACACAGTAAACTAGAAGCCATGAAAGGACCTGGTGCAGGCCCATGCAGGCCTTGTGCATTCTGCTTTAGTCTCTGTGAGTTCATAGGAGCTTTGATCATGTTGTTTTAGAAATCCTTGTTTTCTTGGTGTCCTCCACCCCCTCTGGCTCTTACATTCTTTAGGTCTCCTCTTCTGCAGGGTTCCATGAACCCCGAGGGAAGAGATTTGATGGAGACATCCCATTTAGGGCTGAGTGTTCCAAGATCTCTCACTGTCTGTGTAATGTCTGGCTGTGGGTCTCTGTATTTGTTCCCCATCTGCTGCAGGAGGAAGCATCTCTGATGATCGCTGATCTACGTGTATAACAGAATATCTTTAGGAATAATTATTGCTAAATTTTTTAGAATAATAGTATTTGGTTTTATCCTAGGTCCCTGTGCTATCTAGTCTCAGTTCTTGGTCACCCAAGCAGTATGAGGATGAGTTGCAACTCCTCAAGTGGGCCTTAAGCCAAATCAGATGTAGGATGGTTACTCCCAAAAGCTTTGTACCACCATTACAGTAGCATATCTTGAAAGCAGGACATCAATGTTGATCCAAGGATTTGTGGTTGTGTTTATGTTTATGTTTCTTTTTTGGTAGCAGGCAGAGTACCTTCCTGTACCAAAGATACTAGAAAGGAGGAGTGAAGGCTCTATGTAGGCACAAGCTCACCTTCTCCATGTTCAATGAGTAGTGTATGTGTTGTCTTCAGCAACAAGGCCTTGCTGTCAGTTTGTGGAGAGCAATCTACAGTCTTGGCAACACCTAGGTTGTTTGGGGATTCCCATGGCAACCATTTTGGCAACAACTCAATTAGAAGTAACCCATCCTGGGACTGGAAGCTTCATTTGGTGACAAGGGGTGAGCAGTTGGGATTTTGTCTCCCATTATTTTGACAATTTCCCTTTGATAACCTTCATATATTGGAAGCTTCCACTATATTAGGTTTCCATACTACCCCTCAAATGACCCTTAATTTTAGCCGTCTCTCCCATATTCCCTACCTCATCCCTCTTTTCCCTCTGCCTCCCTACTTGATCCTCCCATTCCATCCCACCCATCCATCCATAACTATCTATTCGATTTCCCTTTCCTAATGAAATCTGTCTCCTCTAGTCCCTTACTCAATACCTAACCTCTCTGGTTCTATGTATTGTAACTTGGTTATCATTGACTTCACAGTTAATATCCACATATAAGTGAATACATTACCCATTTCTCTTTGTGGATCTGGGATACCTCACTCAGGATATTTTTTTCTACTTCTATCCATTTACATGCCAATTTCATGATTTCATTTTTAACAGCTAAGTAATACTCCATTGTGTAAATTATCACATTTTCTTTGTCAGTTCTTCTTTTGATGGACATATAGGTTCTTACCCAATTCTGGCTTTTATGAAGAGAGTAGCAATGAACACGGTTGATCAAGTGTCTCTGTGGAAGGATGAAATGACCTTTGGGTACATGCCTAAGAATGGTATAGTTGGATTGTGAGGTAAATCAATTCCCATATTGCCAAGGAACTGCCACACTGATTTTCATGATGGCCGCACAAGTTTACACTCTAACCAGCAATGTGTGAGTGTTCCCCTTACTTCACATCCTCAGGATGAACTGTCACTTGTGTTATTGATCTTAGCCATTCTGGAGGGTGTAGGACAAAGTCTTAAAATAGTTTTCATTTGCCTTTCCCTGATAACTAGGAATTTTGAGCATTTCTTTAAGTGCTTCTCATTCATTTGAATTTCCTCTTTTGAAAATTCTCTTTTTAGATATATATCCCATTTCTTTTTTTAAATTAATGTATTTTTTTAATTTTACATCTCAGCCAGTTTCCTCTCCCTCCTCCCCTCTCAGTCCCTCCCCCACTTCCTTCTGTTCCCACCCCCAAATCCACTCCTTTTCTGTTCAGGAAAAAACAAGTCTCCCATGAGTATCAACAAAACATGGCATATTAAGTTTCAGTAAGTCTATGTACCTCCCCATTTATTAACCCTGGGCAAGGAGACCCAGTATGAGAAGTAGTTCCCCAAAAGCCAGTAAAAGAGTTGGAGACAGCCCCTGTTCCCACTGTTAGGAGTCGGACAAGAGGACCAAGCTACACAACTGTAACATATATGCAGAGTGCCTAGGTCAGGTGGGCTATTCATTTTCTTAATATCTATTTTTTTTAGTTCTTGATATAAATTTTGGATATTAACCCTCTATCACATGTGCAGTTGATGAAAATCTTTTCCCATTTGTATGCTGCCACTTTTTCTGAATGATGGTTTCCTTCACCTTACATAAGCTTTGCAGTTTCATAATGTCCCTTTTATTAATTGTTGATCTTAGTGCCTGTGCTAATGGTGTTCTGCTCAGAAAGTCTTCTCCTGTGCCAATGAGTTCAAGGTTATCCCCCACTTTCTCCTCTGTGATGTTCAGTGTATCTGGTGTTAGGGTGAGGTTTTTTTTTCCCCATTTGGAATTGAGTTTTGTGATAAGTGTGTACTATTTGGATTCTTCTACATGCAGCTGTACAGTTTGGTTAGCACCATTTGTTGAAGATGCTTTGTCTAATATGTATTTCTAGTTTCGTTTTAAAAAATTAGGTGTCCATAGGTATGTGGATTTACATCTGGGTCTCCAATTCAATTCCATTGATTAATGTGTCTGTTTTGTGCCAATACCATGCTGATTATGACTATAGCTTTGTAGTACAATGTTATATTGGAAATGGTGGGACATCCTGCAGTTCTTTTATTACTTTTATTTCTTAGCTAGCCTAGGTTGTCTGTGTTTCTATATGAAACTGAAAATTATCTTTCCAAGATCTGTGAAAAACTGTCTTGGGGATTCGATTGAATCTGTAGACTGTTTTTGGTGGGATAGCCATTTTGACTATGATAATCTTATTGATCCAAAAGCATGGGAGATCTTTCCATCTTCTGATATTTTCTTCAATGACTTATAGTGTTCATTAGACGTGTCTTTTACTTGTGTGGTTAGAGTCACCCCAAGATATCTTGTATTATTTGAGACTATTTCAAAAGGTGTTGTTTTCCTGATTTTTTTCTCAGTATATTTATCATTTGTATATAGGAGGGCTACTTTTTTTTTAGTTAATCTTGTATCTAGCCACTTTGCTGAAAGTTTTTTTTATCAGCTGTAGGTGTTTCCTGGTGGAATTTTGGGGTCACTTATATATACCGTCATATCATCTGAAAATAAAGATACTTTCATTTCTTCCTTTCCAATTATTATCCCTTTAATAATAATTGTCCTATTGCTCTAGCCAAGACTTCAAGAAGTATATTAAATAGATATGGACAAACTTTTTGTGTTCCTGGTTTTAGTAGAATTGCTTTGAGGTTATCTCAATTGAAATTTATGTTGGCCATAGGCTTGCTATAAATTATTTTTATTATGTTGAAATATGTCCCTTGTATCCCTAATATCTCCAAGAATTTTATCATGAAGGGGCATTGGATTTTGTGAAAGGCTTTTCTGCATCTAATGAGATGATCATGTGGCTTTTGTCTTTCAGTTTGTTTATACTATAGATTACATTTATTGATTTGCATATGTTGAATCATCCCTACATCACTGAGATGAAGTCTACTTGATCATGGTGGATGATCTTTTTGATGTGTTCTTGGATTTGGTTTGCAAGTATTTTAATGAGAGTTTTTGCATATCTGTTCACAAGGAAAATTAGTCTGTAATTCTCTTTGGTGGGTCTTCATTTGGTTTGGATATCAGGGTAACTATTGCCTCATGAAACAAAATGAACAATATTCCTTCTGTTTCTATTTTGTGGAATAATTTGAAGAATATTGGCATTACCTCTTCTTTGAAAGTCTGGTAGAATTCTGCACTAACACCTTCTGGCCCTGGGATTTTCTTGGTTGGGAAACTTTTAGTGATTGCTTCTATTTCACTCGGGGTTATAGGTCTGCTTAAATTGTTTAAACTGTTTGTCTGATCTTTATTTAAGTGATATGTATTGGGAACATTATCCACTTCTTTTATAATTTTCCAGTTTTGTGGAGTACAGGTTTTTAAAGTATATCCTTAGGAATTTTCTGGATTTCCTTGGTGTCTGTTGTTATATACCCCTTTTCACTTCTAATTTTGTTTATCTGGATATTGTTTCTACATTTTAGTTAATTTTAATAAGAACTTGTCAATCTTATTGATATTCTCAAAGAACCATTTGTTTCATTCATTCTTATTTTACTTTTTTTGCTGTTGTTTCTATTTTATTGATTTGCTGTCTATTCCTTTTGGGTGTGATTTCTTCTTTTTTTTTCTAGATCAGCAGTTTTCAACCTGTGGGTAGTGACCCCTTTGGGGGTTCAAATGACCCTTTCATAGGGATCACCTAAGACCATTAGTGTGTTAGGGTTTCTATTGCTATGAAGAGACACCATGACCATGACAACTCTTACAAAGGAAGAAAAACATTTAATTGGGGCTGAATTACAGTCCATTATCATCATGGAGGAAGCACGGTGGCACACAGGCAGACATGATACTGGAGAAGGAACTGAGAGTCCTACATCTTGATCTGCAGGCAGCAGGAAAGACTGACACACTGGGCATGGCTTGAGCATGGCTTGAGCATCTGAGACCTCAAAGCCTGCCCCCAGTGAAACACTTTCTCCAACAAGGCCATTCTTCCTAATAGTGCCCCTTATGGGCCTATGGGGGCCATTTTCTTTCAAACTGTCACAATTGGAAAACATTATGATTCATAACAATAGCAAAACTACAATTATGAAATAGCAACAAAATTAATTTTATGGTTGGGGGTCAGCACAACATGAGGAACTGTATGAAAGGGTCCCAGCATTAGGAGGGTTGAGGACCACTGCTCTAGAGCTTCCAGGTATGCTGTTGAGTTGCTTATTTGAGATCTCTCCAGTGGTGGTTTTTTTTAATGTTGGCATTTAATGCCATGAACTTTCTTCTTAGAAATGCCTTCATTGTGTCTTTTGGGTATGTTGTGTATTCATTTTCTTTAAATTCTAGCAATTTCTTAATTTTTGTCTTGAACAATTCTTTTCATTCAGTAGAGAATTATTCAATTTCCATGAGTCTATAAGCTTTCTGTTTTCTGTTATTGGTGTTCAACTTGAATCTGTGGTGGCCAGACAGAATGCAGGATGTTATTTCAATTTTTGTATCTGTGGAGACTTGCTTGTGTCCCAATCTATAGTCATTTTATTTTAGAACATTCCATGAGGTGCTTTTGTGTTTGGGTGAAATGTTCTGCAAATCTCCATTAGGTCCATTTGATTTATAACATCAGTTAGCTTCAGCATTTCTGTTTAGTTTTTGTTTTTTTAAATAAATATTTTTATTTTATAATTAATTTAATTTTACATATCAGCCACAGATTCCCCTGTCCTCCCTCCTCCCACCCCCAGCCTTCCCCCCAACCCACCCCCGATTCCCACCTCTTGTATGACCTATTGGCAATAGTGGAGTACTGATGTCTCCCACTATCAGTGTTTGAGGGTCACTTTGTGATTTATGCTTTAATAGTTGGTGGCCTGGTGTTTGGTACATAGACGTTAAGAATTGCAATGGTACTTGGTGGATTTTTCCTTTGATGAGTATGTAGTGTCCTTCCCTATCTCTCTTAATTAATTTTGGTTTGAATATTTTGCTAGATATTAAAATAGCTACATCCACTTGTTTCTTAGGTCTGTTTGCTTGGAATATATTTTTCCATGCTTGTTCATGGAGACAGTGTCTATCCTTGACATTACTGTATGTTTCTTGGATGCAACTGAAGGTTGGATACTGTTTTCCCATCCACTCTGTTAGATGGTGACGTTTTACTGGGGAATTGGGACTGTTGCTGTTGAGAGATGTCAATGAGCAATGTTTATTGATTTCTTTTTATTTTGTTGTGAAGTGTGTGTGTGTGTGTGTGTGTCTATGTGTCTGTGTGTCTGTGTGTGTGTCTGTATTCCCTTTCTTTTAATTTGTTGCTCTGGGATTGTGTTTTCTGGGTGTAGTTAACCTCTTTATGTTGGAATTTTTCTTTTAGCCCCTTCTGTGGGGCTGTATTTATAGACAGTATTGCTTAAATTTGTTTTTTTTATTTAAAAAATTTCCCTTCTTTTCACACTTACCTCCCTTCTCCTGCTCTTCCCCAACCTACTCCTATCCCACCCCCATCTCCTATTCATAGAGGGTAAGGCCTCCTTTGGGTAATCAACACAGGCTGGCATACCAAGTTGGGGCTGGACCTAGCCCCTCTCCTTGCATCAAGGCTGAGTAAGGCATCGCACATTCGTCTTATTTTCCCCATCTAATGTTATTGAAATTTTGGCTAGATATGGTAGTCTGGGCTGGCATCTGTGGTCTCTTGGTTCAGGAATGTAGAATACCTGCCAAGGACCTTCTGGTTTTCAAAGTCTCCATTGAGAAGTCAGGTGTTATTCTAATGTGTTTGCCTTTATATGTTACTTCGTCTTTTTCCCTTACAGCTTTTTTTTAAAAAGATTTATTTATTTATTATGTATACAGTGTTCTGTCTGCACATATCCCCGCAGGCCAGAAGAGGGCACCAGATCTCATTACAGATGATTGTGAGCCACCATGTGGTTGCTGGGAATTGAACTCAAGACCTTTGGAAGAGCAAGCAGTGCTCTTAACCTCTGAGCCATCTCTCCAGCCCCCCTTACAGCTTTTAATAATCTTTCTTTGTCCCATACATTTAGTGTTTGAATTATTATGTGACAAGGGCACTTTCTTTTTTTTTGTTTTTGTTTGTTTGTTTGTTTGTTTGTTTGTTTTTCAAGACATGGTTTCTCTGTGTAGCTTTGCACCTTTCCTGGAACTCACTCTGTAGACCAGGATGGCCTTGAACTCATAAAGATCCACCTGGCTCTGCCTCCTGAGTGCTGGGATTAAAGGCATGCACCACTACTGCTCGGCAAGGGCACTTTCTTTACCAGTCCAGTCTATTTGGTGTTCTGTATGCTTCTTATACCTTTATAGACATCTTTTTCTTTAGGTTAGAGAAATTCTCTATTATTTTGTTGAGAATATGTTCTGTGTCTTTGACCCGTGTTTCTTCTCTTACCTTTATTCTTATTATTCTTATATTTGGTCTTTTTATACTATCCCTTACTTCCTGGATGTTTAGTGCCAGAATTTTTTTAGATTTAACATTGTTTTTAACCGAGAAATCCGTTTCTTCTATTGTGTATTCAATGCCTGAGATTCTTTGTTTTTCTGTTGGTGAGGCTTGCCTCTAAGGTATCTGTTCAAATTCCCAAGTTTTTCATCTCCAGTTTTCCCTCTGTTTGGTTTCTCTTTATTGACTCTATTTCCACTTTCAGGTCTTTAATAGCTCTATTCATTTCCATTCACTGTTTGTTGTATTTTTCTGGATTTCTTTAAAGGATTTATTCATTCATTCTTTTAGGGCCTCTATGATCTTCATACATGCTGTTTTAAAGGTCTTTTTCTTGTGCTTCAGCTATGTTGCAATGCTCAAGGTCTGAAGTGGTAGGATACTGGGCCTGAAGTGGTATGGATACTGGGCTCTAGTGGAGACACATTGTCCTGTGTGTTTTTGATTGTTTTTGTCCTGGTGTCTAGGCATCTGGGTTTAGGAATATTGTAATTCTAGGTTCTGATATCTGATCTTTTCTGTTAGGTGGGTGTTTTGTTCCTTCATTTCTGCTTTCTCTTTGGTTCTTTGCAGAGTGTGGTGGCTGTGTGTTGCCTAGTAGGAAATTCTGGGATCCTAATAGGCGTGGCCACTGTGGAGTCCGATTCAAATGTGTGTCTAGGTCTTGGGATCTGACCCTTAGGAATGGGGATGGACTGGGTGGGGCTGAGGGCATCTTCAGGAGTGAGGAAAGCAGGTTGTTCCACTAGGATCTCCCTAGTCCCCTGGGAATGGGAGCAGAGAGTGAGAAGAGCCTGCTGTGGGTGGTCTGCTATAGATCCAGAGATGAGACTTGGGGACTGGACTCGGAGGACTGGAGGGAGAGGTGAAGATTATAGTCAGCCTCCCTAATTCCATGGCTTGTGTGGCCTGAGGGTTCTCAGGGTGTGCCCACTTGGGTTGGGTTCTGGGATAAAGCAATGAGTGGGCATAGGGAAGTTTGAAGGGACAGATCTGTGTGATCAATTGGAGATGGAGGAAGGAAAGGAGGCTGCAACAAGTGGTCTGCTATAGAGATTAGACAGATGTGACAGGTTTTGGAAGATCTGAGAAAGAGGTAAGATTTGCAGTTAGCCTACCTGTTTCTCTGGCCTGAGTGGCCTGAACTTTGCCAGGGAGTGCCTGCTCAGGTTGGGCCTGGGATAAAACAATAGCTGGGATGAAGGACATTTGGAGGGGAAGAGAGGTAGGGGAAGCCACAGCAGGTGCTATGCTACAGAGCTAGGGATAGCGCATGGAGAAACTGAGGAAGAGCTGCAGTTAGCCTTCCTGCTCCCCTGGCTGGAATAGGAAAGTAAATTCTTTATTTTTTATTTTTTGATATTTTTAAATTTTATTTAAATAACATTTTTTTTTCATTTATCTTACATACCAACCATAGTTTCCCCTTCCTCCTCTCCTCCAAGTTCCCATATACTCCCCTCCCCTTCCACTCCTCCCCCATCTCTACCCAGAAAGGATCAGGCCTCCCATGGGCTTGAGCATATTAAGCTGAGGCAGGACCAAGCATGAGGAACAGGTTCCCAAAATCCAGCTAAGCCCCAGGGACATGTCCCAACCCCACTGTCAGGAGCCCTACAAAGAGACCAAGCCACATAATTCTCACACACATGCAGAGGGCCTAATCGGTCCCATGGAGGCTCCCTAACTTTTGGCCCAGAGTCAATGAACTCCATGACCTCAGTTCAGCTTTCTCTGTGGTTTCTTCGTTATGACCCCCTGGCTCATAAAATCCTCCTCCCTCTCTTCATAGAATCTGATCATAGAATCTGTCTTTCCCTCTCTTCAACAAGACTCCTGGAGCTCGGCCTGGTGCTTGACTGTGGATCTCTGCATCTGCTTCCATCAGTTACTGGATAGAATATCTCTGACGTCACTTAGGGTAGTCACCAATCTGACTACAATAGATGGCCAGGTCAGGCACTCTCTCCCACACAGACATGATGCTGGAGGAGTTGCCACAGGCAGCAGGAAGAGAAAGACACTGGGACCTGGCTTGGACTTTTGAAACCTCAAAGTTCACCCGCAGTGACACACTTCCTCCAACAAGGCTATACTTCCTAATCCTTCTCAAATAGTGCCACTGCCTGTTAACTAAGCATTCAAATACATGAGCCTATGGCAGACATTCTTATTCAAACCACCACACCCACTAAAGTTCAGAAGACTGCCATGTCTGAGTAAGAGAAAATAATCTCAGACCTAAGGACAAATACTAATAGGTGAAATCAAGTTGAATACCTAAAAAAGTGAATATACTGATATATACTGATAGTGACATCTAAATAATATAAAAACTAACATACTGAACAATTGTGCTTCTATGGGAAAGCTTTTTTTTTTTTTGGTTTTTCAAGACAGAGTTTCTCTGTGTAGCCTTGGATGCCCTGGAACTCGCTCTGTAGTCCAGGCTGGACTCAAACTCAGAAATTTGCCTGCCTCTGCCTCCCAAGTGCTGGGATTGAAGGTGTGTGCCACTACTACCTGCCTAAAAGCTGTCTTAGAGAAAGCCTTAGGGTATTTGTGTTGCTCAAGAGGAGAGTGAACATGTTTCTATCTTGCCATATTTTAAATCAACAAGAAGATGTAACTTAATAAAAGTAGGAATTAACAAGTCTGATTTTCATAGAAAAATACTAACAAATTTGCCTTAGAAATCAAGGAAAGCAGAAAAAGTAGTAAGATGTAGATTTAATTATGACAATCAGTGAGATTGGCCTTTTTATTCCTAATCTGCCTGGCATGCCAGACATAGATAGTAAGTAAGGAGAACCCTTCTTAAATAAGGATCTTAAATAAAATCCTGTTTAATATAGAGTAGGTCTTTTCAAAAAAGAAAACATTCCAATTCATTTGATAAGGCCAGCACAACTTTGATTCAATAATCAATCAAGGATAATACAAGAAGAGAAAATCATGCCTTTGTTATCATCACTGAATATATATGAAGGAGCCTTAGACATTACATTAACAACCTTGAAATGTATAAAAAGATGAAAAAAAGAAAAATAGAAACAAACAAAAACAAATGGCTTTTTAAACCCCAAACAAAAGCAAGGGAAATAAATAAATAAACAAACAAACAAATAAATAATAAATAAATAAATAAATAAATAAGCCATTTAGTTGACTTCAGAAATGCAAATTGATTTGGTACTAGAAAAATTAATACATGTGACTCACTACATCGATCACTAAATATTTAAAAAAAAAAACCATACTGATGCTGAGAATGAGTGTCTTCTCCAAAATTCACGTTAAAATTTTATTACCGTGGGGCTGGAGAGATGGCTGAGTAGTTAAGAGCATTGGCTCCTAACACCCACATGGTGGCTGACAACCACTTATATAACTTCAGTTCCAGGAGATATGACATCCATTTCTGGCCTCTGTGGACATTGGACACCCATGCTACACATACATACACACAGGCAAAACACTCATTTACACAAAATAAATTGAATAAAATATAAAAAAAATTAATTATCACTGACAGTATTAGGGAATGAGATTTTAAAGAAGTAATTGGGTTCTAGAGGGCTCTACCTCATAAATAGGTTAATGCTGCTATCTCTAACAGTAGGTTAGCTGTCATAGGGGTGGGTTTACTATATAAACAAGCCTTCTTGTGATGCATTTGTTTACTTTCTTGACCTCTTGCTTTCTCTAGAACCTCATTTCTTAAACTATGTGGTGTCAAGAACTATTTGGCAACATCATATGTTTCTGAATATGTAATAACCAAAAATTAGTCCAAACCTAAATGCATGCTTCTACCATTTTGTACTATATATTTATTATGCAAAGCTGTATTCTTAGCATTGATAATTAGTGTCTCAAAATATGGATCAACTCTAAAAAGCACTGAAGATGCTTTGTGCCTTGCAGTATCAATCACTCAGCCATGATTTAATTCTTTATGTAAAAATAAACAAGCACACTCATATCATTAATATGCAAATTTTATTTTGATATCTGCATTCTACTGTCTTGAATTATTATTAGACATATATTAAAGTCAAATCTGTTACTGGTTCATTTACCATAGTCTCTCTCCATCAATCTCTTGTTTGAGAAAACATTTCAGTTTCATCAGAAAGGTTTTCTGAACCCTTGCATATCTAGAAATATCTATTGGCTTTACACATGAATAATATTTTATCTTGCCATAATATGCATAGATTCCTTTCCCATTAGTAGCGTATAGGCATTGCTATGATCCTTATAGGTAACTATGTTTTAAGATACCCCCTTTATTTTTCAATTTTAATCATTTTTGTCTTATCAGTTTTTTGTTTGTTTTGTTTTTTTGAAAGAGGAGAGAGAGGAGAGAGAGAGAGAGAGAGAGAGAGAGAGAGAGAGAGAGAGAATGAACATAACGTTGTGTGTGTAAGAAGGTGAGGAGAATCTAGGATCAGTCAGAGGAGGGAAAATAGTATCAAAATATATTGCATGAAAAAATTTAAATAAGAAAGGGAAATTTTAGAAAAATGTGTGAGTTTTGTTCTTGACCAGCCTATCGGTCAATGTGTCATCATCAAAAGAAATAGCTCACCCTGAGAAGATTGCTTGACTAACATCAAAGAGTTAACATAACAAAGGGGAAGTGCCCATGGAACCCAAAGATAGTACATTACCTGCAGAAATCAGCTCCCAGGTCTCAGACAGAGGAAACGAAGAGAAGGAACGAAGCCTCCAGAGTTGGAGGAGGGACTCAGTGGAATCTGATTGATGCCAGCATTTCAGGAGCTTGAACTGAACTTCAGAACTCTGAAAAGTACATTTCTGGATGCTATTCTTATTATTGAAGTAGCAAAATAAGTCATTTGTGAGAATGACAAAAGAAATTGGAGCCACAAAGAGCCTTACGTAGGATACTTTGAACAAGAGCATGATGCCAGCAGGAGGCAAGATGCTCTCTTTTTTATGATGACACATCTCTAGGGAGTCAGCTGGTAATCAAAACTGGAATTTGCAGAATCACAGCTCCAGTATTACCAAGTGGAATACAGAGGTGAGTTTAGAGCTGAGAACCTAGCTGGCATACACATTTAGTACCTGTTTTTCCAGGATCTATCACTTTAATCTGCATATCCAAGGCTCCTTTCATTCCAGCGATGTTTTCTCCAGTAATGTCTGTGAGCTGTGTTTCTGTTCCATTGTTTGGTCCTTAGATTCTTTTTTCATGTTGACTACAGATGGGTGAAAAGAAACTATGCCACTGCATACCATATGACTAAATTCTCAGTTTGTTTACGTTGGATTTTATAAATCTAGCAGCAGGAAGGTGGCTGTACAAAGTAAGGGCCTCCTGTATCTAAAAGCCTTCATTTGATACTTGCAATAAGCTGAGGGAAAACACTGGTGATGTTACAGATTTTGATTTACTTCCTTAATTACCAGCCCTATTTTATGAAAAGGAATCCAAACAACAGAAACCAAAATGCACTGGAGATGAAAACAGTACAGTAACTAGCTTCAGCATTCATTCATTTGGGGTCCTTTGACTAGCAAACATGTCACCCCATCTTTTCCTTTAAAGCTCTGAAGAGGGACTGAGCACATGAAATCCAACTGCAAGTTATTCTTTCTGGGTGCTAATACAAATTTTCTTTCTCACAGAAACAAAAAAAATGTCTGTTAACAGCATTTTGTTTGAGGATGATTGCTCCCTTCCATACTGATGAGTACGTGGGTGGATTTGTAAGCTTTCACTCTAGCCAGGCATTCGTTCTTCTTCATCCTGATATAGTCATCTTTTACATATTACTTTCTCAAATGGCAAGCTTCATCTGAAATTAGGCACTTTACTAGAGATGCTATTTAAATCACGATTTGACAGTTTCTAAGCTCAAAAGAAGAATGGGGGCTGTGATAATGACATCAACGACAGTGAGCTGCCACAAATGGGTTGACTAGAATCTACAGACAGGAAGAATTCAAATATCAACTTCATTTTCTTCTGGCGACACTTTTGAACCAACTTTATCTATTTATATTTTTAATTTCTCTTAATTTGATAGCCCTTCCCTTTATATTTTCTGGTCTATCTAGTATTAAAAATAACTTCCTCCTGCCCCCCACAAGCCACAAAACTAACTGCACTCAAACTTCTTGAAAGAAATTCCCGATCCCTTCTCGTTGTTCCTCCCTTTAACATGTAGTCAGTACTCCTCATCAACAGCACAGGTGGCTTGCCCACTGTGACTGTGCACAGAGTGCCAATCCCATTGCGGTTCCCTTTTCTCCTATCATCTCGCAGAGCTCTTGGCATATTGTCATTAACCTCCCCTAAGCCTGACTTTTATAACTCTGAAACCTCTTGGTTCTCTTTATTCTGAATGGTCCTTCACGGAGCCCTGCCTTGACTTTCTTCTTCCACTTGATGCTAAAGTCTTGCCAGGACTTTGTCTCTAGCTCTTGCTTTTCTCTCTTAAATTGGTGAGAATATCATTGTCCATGGTTTTGCCTACCTAAGCTGCCATCTCTTAAGTCACTTACCTTCTCCATCTCTGTGAGCATCATATGCTCACAACTTCCTAATAAGCTATCACTCCCCAGTTAATACAACAGCATCTCGAGTTCAACAGGTCTAACGGTGACTTCATTTTGACTTTCCACAAATTATCTCATTTCTCAGAATGCAAAGCCCATTTTTGCTCCTCCTAATCCAATAAATCATAAATTTATAAGCTCTCTGACTTTCTAATATCTGAATCAGTTCCCTGTACCTCATCATTTCAACTGCCCTACTCCCAAGTCTCATAATCCTTCACCTTGTCTTTTTTTTAATAAGCATGTGCTTTCTCTCCTTCTTTCTTTTCCAACAAAGTTAAATTCATTTGCTAGAGTGCACAGCTCTGGGCTACAGTGTCATGAAGTCGACAACATTACAAGGTGACAGGAATTTTGTAGCTCCATTATTATCTTTTTTTCTAACATATTTTGATTCGTTCTTTGGAATTTCACATCATACACCCCTATCACCTTAACTTCCCAGTCCTTCCCTGTCCACCCCCTGCCCTTGTAACCCCCACCCTCCCAACAACAACAACAACAACAAAAAGTCTAATTTGTATTTTTTATATACTCACTGTAGCTCCATTATAATCTTATAGTACCACTGTGATAAAGGTAGTTTGTCATTCACTAAAACGTATTTATGAGGTTTGTGACTAGATTCACCATATGGTCTAGATAAGCAGCAAGATATATATCATATAGCCAGCAAAGGATTTAGCAGAATCTGTCATTATTGAGCTACATACATGTGGCTATATATTAGACAACGTCATTGCCCTATGCAGATTATTTTAAATCACTCTTTATAATGTCACTCTTGTATGTTCTCCCTCCACCAATTTCAGTGTTCTTCAAATTACCATATACATCTTTGGTGAGTTCTTCCAGAGAAAGCTTCCCTTAGGCTATTGGACCTTTGCCCACAGTCTCAGAAGGGTCAATTGGGAGTTTCCATCCTCCCCCACTACTCCCAAGATGACTGTGTGGGAATCCAGAAGCACAGATACTGGCCTTTGTGGAGATACAGCCTGGAGGCCTAATTCACTACGTGGAAGTAGCCTTTGGAGATTACAGTGATTTCTTTGTGTAGGATTTCTGCCAAGATCTCACCCTTGCTTATCTTGGTTTCATTCCCTAACTCATTTACCTGCCTCTTAGTGTCAACTGCTGGGCAACTGTGCCAACCAAGTGCTAGATAACATGCTGAATGTGCCCACAAATAATTTCATTATTTTTACCCTCAAATCCATTCTGAGTGCAAAGTAATATGATTTAGCAGCAGAGGAAAGTACAGTTTAAAGATGTTAAGACTCTTGAAATCTATATAGCTAGTAGTTTGCAATGCTCAGAATCAAAACAGGACCTCAAAGGTAGCTTATCAACTGATTTGCTACAATCCTTTCAATGGCACATCATTTTGTAGATGGCAGATTTCTAATATGGACCCTGAGATCACTGCCTATTACTATAAATATATATATATATATATATATATATATATATATATATATAATCCCCACTTCATGAATGGGATCTGGATCTTGTGATTTGCTTTTCACAAATCAAATATTATAAAATTAATTTTAATTCCTTGGTTAGTTATGCTAGACTTGGTAGCACATCATCCCACTGGCTTCAGTGAGCACACTACCATATTGGGGCAACCCAGGTGATGGGAAATTGAGAGTAGCTTCTAGTTAAGGCTCACTGAGGATCTGAGGCTCTCAGACCAGGTGACCAAGCCTACATTTAGATGAATGAGCTTGGAAACAATCATTCTCAGACAGATAACTTTGAGATAAAATTGTACTTATTGTCTGCAACTCTTGAGAGATCTTGACCCAGAAGGCTTGAATAAAGCTGAGTCTGAATTCCTGATCCACTGAAGCCAGATGATAATAAATATCGGGTAGTAAAAAGAACCTTGCTGCCTAGAAACAGAGGAGTAAGTCTTATTATTCTGTGTCATACTTGAGAGATGCAGCTCAGGGGATTATTAACAGGAATTCCAACTCATAGTTTATCAACTCTGTTGATATTACAGTCTAATACACTTAGCTAGAATGGTGACAATAAGCCCCTTCAGAGCATTATGTTTCCAGTGTGATTGGTACTTGATGCTATTAGAGTTAAGCAAGCAGCAAATACTTAGTGAGGATTGAATAAAATTTTTTAATGCCTTCAAAATAAGCTTTTGTTTTTGTGTTTGTTTCAACTAATCAATCAGTCAATAAGGGACAATGTAAATTTGGTACCAGCTGGTTCATTGCTTATTTAAACAAAGCTATATTCAGTGCCACCTAGTAGACTGCATGTTCCCCAATATGTGCCTTTCTCTCTACCCATGCACATCACTCACACTAATCAGTGTCCATGCAGATGGAAACCCAAGGATGTGTTCCCCAATTCTTTATTTCTCTCATTGACATGGAATGTTAGATCAGAAATCGGAGATGCTAAAAGTAAAATTGAAAAAGGTGCAGCCCTCCAACTACTTCAGCAGCCTGAAACAATCCCTTGAGTAGGAAGAAAACATAATAAAGGGATGGATGACACTTGATGACAGTCAGAAGCTACGATGGCAGGAGCAGGGAAAAGCCATATTATAGATGCAAAAGTATAATATCCTGGGGCTCACGTGGAAACATGTATATATCCCCCATCCTTGTCAAATAATAGTTGGCAACAAATGGGGCAGTTTAGCACAGAAAGCTCTGTGTCCCTAGAAACAGCTCAGTCCTGGATAAATCAGAAAGGGTGGTCACCCTGGTAACAACAATTAACTCCCAGAGACCTCAGTTCTCTTGCTTTCCAATTGGAGGTGGGACAATTTAAAAAAAAACTATTTTCTTAAGTTTTTCTCCTTGAAAGCTATAAATACCCTCCTGACAAAATTTATCATTGAAGGTAGTGGTATAAATTCGATTTCTTCAACTAAGAGTGACAGATATTGAAAACATTTGCTAATTTGACTTCCATGGTATATTAAAATGAAAGGTGGGAAATAGAGACAAGAATGTGAGTTTGGACAACAGAAAGCGATTAAAAACATGCACTAAGAAAGCAGTTAATCTGCTAGCACATTATCAATTGATGGAATCACTTGAGCAGATATAGAGGGTCAAATTACTTCCATTCTCTTCTATTTCCTTCATGTTGTTGGGCTTAAAAGCCACCCTGAGCAAAAGCAACATAAGGTAGGAAAGGGTTTCTGTTGTCTTACAGGTAATAGTTCACAACTGACGGAAGTCAAGTCAGAAACTCAAGCAAGCTCTTTAAGTCAGAACCATGGAGGAAGGCTACTTGCTGGCTTGCTGGCTTGCTGGCTTGCTTGGGCTCATGCTCAGCTATCTTTCTTACACAGACCAGGACCAGCTGCCCAGGGAATGGTGCTGCCTACCATGGACTGGTCTCTCCTACACTGGTCAACAATCAAGACAATTCCCCCACAGACATACCTACAGGCCATCTTATGGGGACAATCTCTCAATTAAAGACTCCCTTCTCAGATGACTCTAGGTTGGGTCAAGTTGACTATTAAAGGTAACTAGAGTATAGTCAGTAGTACATTTTCAGCCCTAGAAATCAGGGTCTTGCAATTTTCAATTTACAGAGTGAGAAGATTCCTTAGAGGTAGTCAAATCCAAACTTCTACTTCTCAAGCAGCATTCAAGGAAGCATTTTCTGCCTATTATATAACAGTGGCTTTGAAGAATCCTAGTGGGTATCACATGATAAAAAAAATACTTCATCACCTATGTCTAAAAAATGGCAGGCTAAACCATGCAAAACTAATTTCTTGACTGTAGGAATTTGCTATACAGTTCATGTGTTCACAGGCAGTCTGTCTTGGTGAAGAGGTCATGGGAACAGGAGCATGAGGCACCAAGTTGTATTGCATCCATAGGTAGAAAGCAAGCAGCAATCAAGGCTTGTATCCGGCTCACTTTCTCCTTTTTAATTCAGTCTGGGACACAGCTGTACTCCACTACTGCATGATTTCACTAATACATAGAATCTGAAACAGCAGAATCCTTAAGAGGAGAAGGCACGGTGATTGTTATCCTGAGGGGATACTGGTCAAATGATGCAAAGTTCAAGAAAACTGTAGTCCCCAGTGGCGTATGGGGACTATAGTTAACAACAATGCATTATGTTCTTTAAAATTGCTGAGAACACAGATACTGTATTCACCACAAAAAAATACTATAAGTATATGAGGTGATACATTTGCTGATCGATTGATTCAGGCATTCTGAAGTATATACATATTTCAAAACACATATATATGTTAAATGTGTGGAACTTTTCCTTGCAAATTTCAGAATGTTATTTAATTAAAGAACCACCGACTCATGTGCACTGTGAAGCTAAAAGAGTAAAAAGATATTTGTAATATATTTTTGATTTTTATATTCTCTCACACATTCATCCTGCCCATCCACAGTTTCCCCTCCCTCTACTCCTCCCAGTCCCTCCCCTCAACTTCTCTCTCCCCTAGATCCACTTCTCCTCTGGTTTCCTTCAAAAAAAAGAGAGAGAGAGAAAGAGCGGGCATCCCAGGGATATCAACCTAACATGGCACAGCAAGTTAAATAAGACAAGGCACAAGCCCTCATATTAAGGCTGGACAAGGCAACCTAGTAAGAGGAAAAGGGTCCCAAGGCAGAAGAGTCAGAGACACTCCACTCCCACTGTAACACAAGAACACGAAGCTACATAACTGTAACATATATACAAAGTACCTAGGTCAGACCTATACAGGGTCCATGTTTGTCGCTTTAGTCTCTGTGAGCCCCTGTGAGCCCTGCTTAGTTGATTCTGTGGGCCATGTTCTCATGGTGTCCTAGACCCCTCTGATTCCGACAATCCTCCCTCCCCATATTCTGTGGGGTTCCCCTGGATCCATCTAGTGTTTTGCTGTGGGTCTGCATCTCTTTCCATCAGTTGCTGGATGATACCTCTCTGATGACAGTTGGGCTAGGCACCAATCTGTGAGGCTAGCAGAATATCATTAGGAACCTGACTTAACCATATATATTTTACTCTCTCTTCTGTTTTTTCTTTTCCCATCTCCCACCTTTCCTCCTCCCCCTGCCTCTCCTTCTTTCCTTTCTTTCTTTCCTCACTATCTTTCTGCTTTTGCTTTTAGACATACTTATATTTGGGGGGCTTTCTTTGTCTGCCTAATCACTGGAAAGGGAATAACAGAAAATACTAATGATAATTGGAATACACTGTTATTTTGTAAAATAATTACACTTTTAGCTTTTTATTAAGGCAATTTAAAACACAAGAGAATGTCCCCATGTTACATCACTTGATTTCAGAATCTGCAAACTATAACCATCTTGATTTCATACATAATCTGACCATTTTCCTTACTCACTACCACTGGATTTTTTTTAAAGCAAGTTCCAGATAATGTTAATTTATTCATGCATTCCTCAAGATACTTCTTTAATAAATAAAAATTCTTTTATTTATGATTTAAATGCTTTTATCACACAATACTAACAATAATATACTCCATAAATTAAGCAATTATATGGCAAATTAAATTAAAAGATTAAAAATAGCTCCTTAATGTTATTAGTCAATATGCAATTATCAAACAACTTAAGAATTGATACTCCAGCCGAGCAGTGGTGGCGCATGCCTTTAATCCCAGCACTCGGGAGGCAGAGCCAGGCGGATCTCTGTGAGTTCGAGGCCAGCCTGGTCTACAGAGCAAGATCCAGGAAAGGTGCCAAAGCTACACAAAAAAACCCTGTCTCGAAAAACAAACAAACAAACAAAAAAAGAATTGATACTTCAGTGATAATGAATCCTCCAAACTTAGAGCTTAATACCAATAAAAAGTCTATACACAGCTGTTGTGGACTATGCTCTTGCACTGGGCCAGGACAGACCAGACTAAAATTCAAAATGTTAAAATGTCCACATTGTCAAACCAAAACTAACTTGTTATCTGACCTTTGGAGATGTCAGAAACCTGACCTTTAGTCAAATTTTCATAGCAGGTCAACCAGCATTAAAATGAAATGTCCCCTTACATCCTTTAATCCTTATAAAAGGAAAATAAGGTAATTGGATGCAAATCCATCGGATGTCCTTCTATTGTTCTATATCCCTGACCCCACTTTACAAGGAAAGCAAGTTTGAAATCACCAATCTGCTTTTATTTAATACCTTCTCTAGCCTTTGTTTATAATCTAGCCTTTAGCATCCAGTCCATCCAGGTATTTATTAATGTGGTGAAATATTGCTTGATTTTAAAGTAAAAAAATAAAACTAAGAACTTTAAGCTGCTCTTGGCAATGCTATGTCTTCTCATTTGTTCATATGTGTTTGTGTACTCCAGAAGTGTCTTAGCTTTTCTCATGTAGATTTTCGGACATGTTTGAGAAGGTTTTCAAATGGGTATCGCTTTTTATGTAGTTTAGTTTATTCTTTGTTTAATCAGGAAGTCTTTCCTTCTGTCATATATTCTAACTTACTATTATTTGTATAACAAATGATGGGGTCTTGTAAATGTGGTTATTACTCGTATATATGAATATTACTAATTTTAATCAACTTCATTACACTACAATTTACAACAAACCCATATTTAAAGTGTAAAGTTGACACATACCTTTGTTATATAAATTATATAAATGTGTCCCTTTAATCACTACTGTCATTATGGAATTTTACATGTTGTTTTTACAACCTTTTAATTTGACAAACTATTTTCAATATATATCCTCAAAATCATTACTAGATTTAACCAATCATTAAAATTATAATTTCTAATTTCTTTGTTTTCTCTTTCATCTTTCTACCTAGTTTTAAATTTCCTTTCAATTTTTCTTCTCATTCACAGCATGTCAAAAAGATTTTTTTTCCAGTCAGTGTTGTACCAAGAATAGATTCAGTGTCAAATGCTGGCTGCTCCTAAAGATTTGAATTGCTATTACAGGCATACAGAAACATGATCCTCTTTGTAACAGGTGTGACTCTAAATACAAGTTTACTGATGTAAGCAGCTAATAATTAGAGTGAGAGCTGACTCAAGAATAGATTTCCGGCTCATTAATATTTGCTTGGGAGAAATAGGCTCAAGTGTTTGTCTCCAGTCTCGATAGGTCCATGACCTGGATGCTTACATGAATGTGTTCATAGTGGGGCCCAATATGGTTCTCACTATGCAGAGACCCTCAAGTGACCAATGGCTATACAAACGTACACCAAGTCCTGTTGTATTCATATTTAGGAAGCTACAGTGACTGGCAATGGACTGAATGTCACGAAACCAAGATAATTTTTTTTTACAAAAGATGAAAAGCAACTGTCTTAGCTAGCTGAGATTAAAGAGCAGCAATTTCGCATAGGGGTATGGTCCTTTTTAGCCAACTGTTTCCTGGAACTATGACTATGTGGACTCTAAGGCTAGATGTTTATTTGCCTAAGGATAGGGTAATAACAACAGTGTTATGGGAGAGTGATGAGGAGACTAGAATGGATCATCCCTGTAGTTGTTAGAACTGATAGAGACTGTTAAAAGGTGACATTTAGTTCCTGTGACAAAACATCTGAGATGTCAGGTTATAAGGAGGAAGGATTTATTTTGACTTACAATTTCAATCCATGGCTTGTTGGTCCTGTCATTTTGTGGTTGTGGGTAACCAGAACATCATAGTAGATAGCTATAACAGAACAAAGCTGTTCACACCATGGCAATCAAAAAGCAGAGGGACAGAGGAAGAAGAGATCAGGATCCCAAACCATCATTCAAGAGCATGCACCCAATGCTCCTGCTTCCTCTAACAAGACCCCACCCCTAAAGTTTCTACCACCTTCCAATATTGCCATATGCTGGGGCACAAGTCTGTAACAGATAAACTTTGTGGGGGGACATTTTAAGATGCAAACTATAACATTCTGCCTCTGGTCTCTAAAAGCTTTTTTCCATCTTACAATACAAAATACATCCATTCCATCTCCAAGAATCCCCATAATCTTAACAGTTCCAGCATGACATGAAAGTCCAAGCCAAGTAATGTGATCAACGTACACTCTATATGTATAAAGTGCCAAAATGAAACTCATTATTTTGTATAATTAACATAGGCTAAGTTTTTAAAGGAGAATAAAACCAAAATCTCCAAGACTCAACTCAGGGTGAATTCTTAGCTGTGATCACCTTTAAAGTTCTTCTTAAAGTTGTAGACTACTAAGGTACAGTGGCACAGAGTAAACATTCCCATTCCAGAACAAATGATTTAAAGTCCAGAAAAGAGTGATGGGACCAAGGCAACACCCAAAGTCAGCAAGGTAAATGTTAGATTCTGTAGTTCCAGGTCTAGCATGTGGGGCACATGCTGGTGTAATGTGCACTTCAAAAGTAGCCCTGTCTACAGCATTTTCAACTTTAACCCAGATGGCCGCTCTGTTGACACAGTGCCACTCATTGCCTACAGCTTCCCTTAGTGGGCATTTCAAGTTCCTGGCATCCTGACATCCTAGAGGCCTCCTTTGTGGTTTTAGCTAAACTCTTACTGCTTTTTGTTTGTTTGCTAGCTTGCTTGTTTTTTGCCATCTCAAGGGCTGTGTGCCTAGAGACTGACCCTACCACACACTTACCACACACTACAGGTTTCTCATGCTTCTTTTTCTTTAAAGCCGTTTGAGACAGGGTTTCGTTATGTAGCCCTCACTGAACTAGAACTTACTATACAGAACAGGCTGGCTTCAACTTTAGAGCAGTCTTCCCATCGCTGCCTCTTGAGTGCTGGGGTTATAAATGTGCGTCACTGTGCTCAACTCCAGGTTTTCTTTTTTCTTTTTGTCTTTTCTTTTCTTTCTTTCTTTTTTTGTTTTTGTTTTTTGTTTGTTTGGTTTTGGTTTTGGTTTTTCGAGACAGGGTTTCTCTGTATAGCTTTGCGCCTTTCCTGGAACTCACTCTGTAGACTAGGCTGGCCTCCAACTCACAGAGATCCACACGCCTCTGCCTCCCGAGTACTGGGATTAAAGGTGTGCGCCACCACCGCCCGGCTAGGTTTTCTTTAGAAATTTGGGTAGACACCACCATAACCTCACAGCTATTAAATTCTGCACACACACACACACACACACACACACACACACACACA
>CABHPH010119585.1:0-24238 GCA_902168325.1 Peromyscus nudipes
TTTTTTGTTAAATAAAATAGGACAGACACGAAATGACAAACACTTCTATCTACCTGTCTGTCTGTGTGTATGTACGTATGTATGTATGTATAAGTAAATACACACACACACACACACACACACACACACACACATATATATATAAAAACCTTCAAAAAGTCAGACTCTATAGAGAGGAATGGTGATTACCAGGGTATGGACAGTAGGATAGAGGGATAAGAAATAAAGAAATGTTAGCCAGAAAGCATAGTCTTTCATCTGGGAAGGACTAAGTTTTTGAGGTCTACTGAAGAGCATGGCATTTACAGTCAACAGTATCTACCTCAGAGCTGCAGAGATAGCTTGGGGGTAAAACACTTGCCATAAAAGCATTTAACCAAGTTTAGCCCTCCCAGAGCCCATGTAAATGCCTGTTGTTCATTGCAGCCTGCTGGTGATTCCAGTGCTCAGGGTAAGTGGCCATACTGGCACACTTGGGTTGCAGTTTAGATACCTTGACTCAAAACGAGTAAAATGGTGGACAATAAAGGAAGACTCAGATGTTAGACTGAGGCCTCTGCATGAATAGGCACATATGTGCACATGTACCAACACACATTTGTGAACATGCATACACATCATACATGCATGCACATAAAAATAATAATAAAATAATAATAATAATGTACATTTCAAATATTCTAAGAAAGTAGAATTTTAAGATTCTCACCATAGTAAGTAAATATGTGAAGTTATGAAGATGGATATGTTAATTCAATTGATTATTCTATGATGTGTATTATTCTAAAACATGAATTCAGTAAAAGTTAACTGTTTTTTAATAATTTGTAGAAGATAGAATTCAACAGCACTAAAACAAGATGGGATAGGCGTGTTGATGTGCATAAGAGATGATGTTTCTAAAAGCAATACCAAAGATGGAAGGTGAACACATTTGCAGGAATGTGGGAACCTGAAAGAATCCCATTGGGAGAACAACCCAATCTTCCTCTAAATCAGTCTTCAGGATTAACTTCCTTAAGTGTTTCTGCTTTTAATTAGCTTCTTTTCTACTTGCTGAACTTCTGATCATTGAGATACTGAAGAGCTGAAAAGAAAAATTTACTCCTCAGTAAGATCACACAGATAAGCAAAATGTCCCTCAAAGTCACAGTGACCTGGCCCTTTATGCACTGCTTTCTCAAGTGCAGCATGGCCCTGTGATGCAAGGAGGCTTTACATTCAGTCAGGGTGTAACAAAATCCTGGCCTTAACACTTGATAGATATGTATGAATCTAAATATTTTAACCTCCCTAGAGCATAGTTTCCTCAATTATAGATCAAGCCAGTTAATAGTGACTTCTTATTGGTTTAGGGACTCTGGATAAGTTAACATGGTGTCGGTACAGGTGTAGCTCACTGGGAGAGCATTTGCCTAGCATGCTGGAGGTCCTAGGTCTGAGTCTCAGCACTGCAGCCTGACTAACTTAGGAGAATATTTCACACATGGTAACTAGACAAATGTTGACAAATGAGTTATTTTATTTTAAAATTGTTAATAGTAATCCATGACTTTGGATATTTATGTCCAGTCAAAATGGTATGTTAATACCAAACACATTGGTAACAATAAAAAAAGAAAGAAAAACTATCCAGTTGATTTAAGTTCATGGCTTTAGACTTCATTTAATTAAGTCAGAGAAGCAAGTAATTGTTGTTTCATTCCATAATAATAGAGCCTCACAGTGGAAATCCCCAGAGCCTCAAGCCCTGTTTTTATTTCGTAAATAGTATGATATATTGTCTAATATTTAGTATTTTTTTACTTGAGTTGGTGCAGAAGATAATGTATTTGCTTTTAATTTCAATTTTGTATATTTTCTCCTTAGAAAAATGGAAGCATTTGAGAACAACCTACCTTTTCTTGAACAAAGAGTACTGGTTCAGAAAATGATAAAGATTCCTTGTCTTATACTGGTGCAAGGATTAGAAGCAGATATTAGTTAATCATTAAGTCTCATTCAAAGGAGCACCAGACAGCTACATTTCAGTCACGGACAATCGTGTTCTATATATGAGCCACTATTTTCATCCCTGGAATTTAATTGGGTGGACACTGCATTCACTTCAGGGTAACTGGGATTTTAGGTGGCAGGGTATGAAAGTCTTGCCCCTGGCAACAATGACATCTTGAACTACTCAAAGTCTCCCTCTGAGTGAGAATTAATAGGTACACATACAGAAGTGGTTCAATCCTGGTTAGAAGCAGAAGCGAAAACATGCAAAGGAAGCCAGACAGGTAGACACGGAGGCTAACTGAGGAAGGATGGGTCTCTGGCGGCTGAGCAAAAAATGAGGTCACTTGGTAGTGTGTGAATTGACAAAGACTGCATTCTACTAACAACAGTGCTTGGCAATTCATTCATCTCTATTCTTGCTGAAAACAGTTCACTTTCTCCCTATATTAGTGTACTGCCTTCATAAGGTGACCTGATGAAACTTTGAACCAAAATAATTCAAAATCATTTAAATTTGGGGCTCAAAATATGTACCAAACATATATGCTATATTACTATACCTATGTACAGTAATGAAAAAATTCCAATATTAGACCTACAGTACTGGGAAACCTTTTATATTCTACACAACACCTCTTCTTTGTTATTTGCTTCCTATACGTAATCTTTTGGCAAATCAGAGTATTTTTCCAGAAATAATCGACATTTTAATGACTTACACAAGGAAAAAAACCAGTGGTCCTTTTATTTTGACTTCATATCATGCCTATTATAATATATACTCATATTTTGATTTTTTTATGTTACAAAAATCTAAGGATATAGCATTTCTAAAAAAAATGTGGTTTGACTTACAGATAAGAAAAGAGATTTATCTCCTCAGTGGTTAAATATATAGATCACTGACAAATGGTATAAAGCAGTTTCAACTGGAAATTTTGTTCATTTCCTTTAAAATTTTCATTAGCTACTCTATCTAGTGATATACCCTATCTATATAATAGGTGTATATGTATATGTTTATACATATATGTTTATATATGTATGTATATACGGTAGATAGATATATATCTATACAGTAGATAGACACTCTAGCTATATAGTGATACTTTGGTTTGACATATGGAAATGATATTTTATGTATGTGTGTACGTGTGTGTCTGTGTCACTCTCTGCATGTGTCTGTGTGTTTTTGTGTGTCTATGTGTGTGTGTGTGTATGTGTGTGTGTGTGTGTGTGTGTGCATGTGTATGTGTGTATGTGTCTGAGTGTAAAATTTTATTTTCAAATAAAAACAACTGTAAATGGAAAGGCCAACTGCCCGATGTAAGGATAGGTTGCTCTCTCAGATGAGCCTGTCACATTATCTAAATTCCTGTCTTTCTTTTTGCTGTCCTATCTCTCAACCTATTTATGTGCTTGTCAGTGTCCTTCGGTAGCTTGGGTGTCCTAGAGGAATAAAATTGTGTCTCTTGTGTCTTGTTTCCCCAGTATCATGAGCCTAGTGGACACCCTATAAATATGTGTTAAATTGCACAGGTGAAGAACACATAAGGCATATAGAACCACGGTTTAAAGAACAAAAATTGATATTCTAAGGAAACTGAATGCTTCCAGAACTACAACTTTTTAAGCCACTGTTGGACTCAGGAGGCCCTTGTGCTCCAAAGATGACAACAACAGATAGAATGGCTCGGTATTCCATTCCAGGAAGGAAAAAGGAAAGCAATCAAAATTTGTCATCAGAGGTCCAAATTAATAAGGCATTAAAACATCATGTGAGATCTACCATAACATGTGCTTCCTGTGGCTATTATAGCCTTTAATTTTTGATGATGCTTTTGATACTAGAGACCTTTGATACCACGGAATAGAAAACATTGCAAAGCTTGCCTGCGTGCCCTTTCTTTTTGTGTGCATTTAATGCAGAGAACTCTGTTTGCTTGACTTCATGCTGATGAAGGTGGAAAGGAGAGATGGAGGTGGAAGCCTGCCACTGAATTTGAATTATGTAGGGAACACAGCCGTGTGGTACTGTCTTGTCAGTATCTCCTTCCAGCTGGTGCTGACATAATTAGGCACATCAAGCACAGAAGAAGACATTTGAAATTCAAAGCACTGTTCCAAGTCCTGTGACTAGCTGTGAAAGGTGCCTGGAGTAATCACTAACACATGGTAAGGTGTACAGTTCTGGTAGGTTATCCACCCACTTGAGTTTATTCTAAGACATGGAGAAGAAGAAAAGCCAAGATTACTGACTTCTTCAGCAGTGGCCTTGTTTAAAGAGTTGACTTATTAGAACATATTTCCTTTTGAAAAATATATATGTATGTATATATGTGTATGTATGTATGTATATATATATATAATTGAGTCTTTTGCACAAGCATAAAGCAGATAAATATAATTCATGAAGCTGAGATGACACCTCCTTTCATCTACACACATTCCCCCACTTGCTAGAATATATTAATTAGAAATATGTCCATTAATATGTGTTTCAAAGTATAAATATATAAATGAGATGCCTTACTCTTATTCATTTTAGTAGAAAAGTGAGACCATAACAGATACTAGGGGATTACAAAGTTGATAAGAATTCAGTCAAGATGAAGATCTGTAGCCTGCAGATGACATTCCCAAACGGGAGCCCTGTGTAAATGCACTAAGGGGTTGAAATTCTACTGGTAAATATTATGCATTTTGGCTTTTACAAATAAAATTAAGGCTCCTCTCTGCTGCTTGACTCTTGTTTGCCTCTTCTTTTTCCCTGCCTTTCTCCTTCATACTTGTCAAAGTCTCTAGTTTTTATACGTTTCTTTGGCAGAGAAGGTTACTTGTCACTTTCAAATGTGATGTCAAAGCCCATGACTTGAGGCTCAGATGCTACTCTATAAAAGACTTATCGAAGTATTTTGCTAAACAAAGACAATTGTCTCCCTAGAACTTTGGTGGCAGCTTCAGATATGTAATTTCTACTGTCATTCATAGAAGATTCTGTCACAGTAGAAAAAAAGACACCATATGGAGTAAGGTCCGTAAATACCTTCCTACAGCATGTGGGGGTATAAATTTAGAGTGAGATCCAAAAGAGTACAATGATCTGAATGGCAGCTTTCAAACTCTAAGGTAAAATTCTAGGAGCCATTGTAGGAGAGAGAGGTTGAATGGCTGAATATCTATACCCATAAATATTAACATTTTCTGTGTGTAGATACTATTTGTTTTGTAGAGGAGAATGCAATATCAAAGAAAGGATTTGAAAATCCCTGGACTAATTAGACAAAAGAAAAATCAGAGACGTATAATCTAATAGAAATTAACAGAATATAAGGTAAAGGTGTTTAATGGTAATAAGCCTTCATCTCTACAGTTTATATTATATAATCTACGTAGAATCTCGGGCCATCAAATGGGCAATGTACATAGTTCTGCAACATATCTACATATCACCAGTCCCTAACTTGGAGCCAAACAACAGAATCAAAGCTTGTCTAAGAGATGTCAGCACTGAATTTCACAGTTGTAAGCTGCATCTATTGAAAATATCTCATCCTCATAGAAACCAAATAGGTATGAGATTGAAGATACTTACTCTACATGTTTGCAGAGAGAGTCACAAATTGAGAGCAATGACTTTTCTTTTCAATGGGCATGTATTTACTAATACACACACACACACACACACACACACACACACACACACACACACAAGCTTGTAGGTATGAGTGAAGAGAGTTTTCTGTGTTGCAGTCCTCTAAGTTGTAAATTTACTAGAAGGACACAGGACACTTGGGGCAGAAGGGAGGAAGCTGCAAAGGTGGCTTTTAGACCCCAGGGCAGATCTGTATCTCTGAAAGAAGAGGGAGGAAGGTACTTAAGCAGAAAGAGTATTTACACTGTAGCACGGGCCTAAGAAAGTTCTGGTGTCTTGAGTGGAAGCCCTCAGCCCATATTGTCCTTCACAGGAGTCCAAACTCTTGTAATAACTTGGACAAAACCTGTGCTAGAATCCACCTGGGGCAAGAGTGACCCTGGGCAAGCAGTGGCTGTGTATCGACAGGGATGGCAGCTAGGTCTGTCAGTCAACTGTGCTCTTTCCCGCAGAATGCACAGTGTTTTTCCATCATCTCCTTATTTTGTGAATAGGAAGACTGTTTTTAGAGAGTGGTAAACAGTTGTGACCTGACACATGATGAATCTTGCTGTGCCTTTTTATCAGTGTGTGAAACAACTCACCTTCGTTTTTGCTTTCATCAAAAAAATATTTCCCTACAAAATATTTATCCTAAAACAATGGTCTTCAATTGAAGGCCATATTTGGCTACATTTTCATATTTTGTAGAATTTGTTAGCTTATGGACACATTTAGTCATTTGACAAATATATAATCAGAGTACCAAACATGGGGTCAAACAAATATAATTTATTTCCAATAATAAAAGTTATTAAATTAGTTTACCAAGGTATTTTCATAACACAAATTCTAGAATACACAGCATTAAACAAGCAGAAAGTACTCCACAGATATTAATGAATGAACTGATGAACCTGAACCATTATATACAATGGAATTCCTCATCAACTTGAGAAGGTTTTTGCACTGGAATATTTTCAGTGATCTCAGAGTTCTGTTAAAATTCTCTACCTAGAATGTGTAGTCAGATAATACATTATAAATAAAAATAAATTAAAATGTGATTGGTGATTAAGGCATATTACATTTTCAAAATATTCTTTGGGATAGGAAAGCCTTGTTTCTATGTTTATATAGTTAATACTCCACTTTCATAGCTGTGTTTCCTATAGTTTAATCTTTGAGAATAATATAAATCCAGAAAACAAACCACACATTGAATGATGAGATTTCCTTGAAACTGAAAATGATCTTTATAAAGCAAAGAGCATTTCAGGCTGACCTGAGGATTTATGACTTTTTTTTTCTTTCCAGCTAACCACACTAGGCTTTATAAACTGCTTCCAATAGGTACGTATTCTATTAAATTTAACAAGAAACATTAATAAAACAAAGCCATAACTTTAGAAACAGCCATGACATATATTTCACAATCATTCTTTGCAAGTAATCCACGTGGGAAACTTAGTGATATTTCTATAAAAACAATATTTATTGTTTCTTTCAGCTCTGTGGACATTTAAAAGATTGGGAGAATGTCATCAAAATAAAAACAAATCAGAAGTACTAAAATCAGCCTCTATATTTTACACATGGTTTTCCAAAAACTTATAAATCTCAGTTCCCCTGCTTCCTTCAGGAAAGAGGACTGAGAGTTAGCTGTGCGTTTCTAAACAGAAGGACATATTTTATCTCTACAGGATTTGCACAAACCATCAAACTCTACGAGGGTTTGGGAACAGACGTTTATTTTGTATCCATCATCAGACTAATTTTAGATCTTGTTGTATAGATCTATACTTTTAAATAATAAAAATCGCTATAGCTAAGGATTAAAGATCTTGACCTAACTGATTAGTTTGGGAATTGAGTCTGTTTCTTAATTGTTGTTTTGTGAGCTTTTTAGGGTTTCAGTTACTCTGCTTAGGAATAACAACACACTTTGTAGTTAAAGCAAAAATATTTCCCTGCTGAAAACTGCCTGTTTTATTATTGTAAGAACTGGTCCACTGAACTTAGCTCAGCTTCCAAGGTCTCAGTGAGAATGCCATGATTAATGAGCTAGCCATTAATGTCAGTAGATTGAACAACCAAAATCTGATTATATCAAAGTGCTTCCCAAACATTAGGGTCACATTAACAGTTTATTGAAACAAGCTGATAAAATTTAAAATGGTCATCTAATTCCCTTGGGTTCTTAATTGTTGTATGATAAATCACTCTGTAGAGAAATCTATTACAATGTTCCAAATGAGAAAATGTAATTTACTGTACCATTACGGGGGTGTTTGAAACACTTCAGTTCTTTACCAGGAAGGTCCTGCTAGAATGAGAAAGAAACACTCCGATTTTTTTAAGGGTCTGGCCTTGAATAAAAACTCTTAATGATAAATCTTCCAAGTATGAACTGACTAAGAAAAATGATGCATTTTATGACCCTGCCTTATGTAAAAACAAATTACATTAAAGTTCTTTGTGAGTCGATTACCAAAAGTTCAGCATGAATGAGCCTTTATTGATGCCCATCTACTCTTCTGAAGGAAATTGCTACAGAAACCAACAGTGTCTTATAGACCAGTTGACTATTTCTTCCCTGTGGAAGTCTGTGAAGTTCCCAACAGACAGGATGTCTCTACTTTGAAAGATAACTTCGGGTTTTCAAGCATATGAAGTAAAATCTTTGCCTCATTCAGGTTCTGGTCATTCAATCTCTGAATGTCCTATTTCCAGGAATGGCCTAACACTTTGACATGATTGTTATGCACTTGAGATTATGTCATTGCTTATTCCTGGAAAAACCACTGGCTAAGAGTGGGGAGGAGGAGGTGAGCATTTCTGGGAACGGCCAGAAGAGGTGGTGACTCCAACTGTTTTCCTATAATTAATGACAGAATTAAAGGAAAGTATGTTCATCTTTATGTGTTCGTGAAGAATTAATATTCTGGACTTAGAGGTCTTATTTAGTAACACTAGAATTATCATTGAAGCCAAAGGAAAATGGTTTCAGGGTGCTTTTTCTGATGCTCTCTCTTGCTCAAGTTAGGGAAGTTTTGGCCCTCCTCACCACTCTTCAAACCAAGGGTATATACGGTTAACAGTGTAATCATCAAATTGTACTACAGCAGTTTAGGTGTCTGCATTATCTACATTATCATATGCTTATGTTTTGATAAATTCCTTGATAATAGGTCATCATAATATCAGATGCTTCGCAAGTGTTTGTTCGATAGAGAATGGCTTAATAAATTAAAAAATGAACGGATATCCAGATGTTAAGTAGCCCAGTGATTCCTGATGACTTTTTATGTGTAGTTTGTAAACTAGATACCTTAAATATTTATTATATACCTTTTTTCTTTAACCATATTTGACATATTTTCATAAATTGTCCTTTCTTATGATGTGCCCACAATATCTACCAAGAAATACTTGGTTGGGTAAGATGTTCTGTTTTAGTCCTAGGTGTCCCTTAGAAACACAGAGTGACTCAAAATAAAGTATGTGTGTTGGTAGTTTGGCAGGGGGCATGCAGTGAGCTTGTGTGACCATAACTGGTGATAGAATACTGAAAAAGGAGGAATGGCTGGAGAGTATGGCTGAGACATCTGGAAACTTATAGAAGCCAAACCTTAAATTATTCATTGTAACTTACAAGTCCTCACACAAGTTCAAATACATTTACTCTAACAGTTTAAAGTGGGTTTTTTTGTAGAATCCATATTCTTTCTGCTAATATTCATCTAGACTTAATATTCATTAAGATTTTTGGCTTGAGCAGAAAGGGATTTCAGGGGAAAGATTTAAAAAAAAAAGGTTCCTGTGCTCTGGACACAGCCCAATCACTTACTCTGGGTAAAATAACCAATGACTTACACATTAAGCAAAACATCAGACCTTTTTACAGGAATAAAAAATGAGTGTATCTGTAAGGAGTCTCAACTTTGATGTGACTCAAGGTTTAAAGAATTGACAAACCAGAAGTAGTGTAGTTGGTAAGAATTGTTAAAGTCTATGTCTATTTTTTTTTTAATTTTAGAGAAAAATGCTTTTGGCAGAGTATAAATTTTTCAAAACTGACAAAGCACTAACCTATATTGTTGAGTACATTACTAACAAATACAGAGAATTCTTTTGCTAACTGCATTACTTGATTCTTCCCTCATCTCAGGCCTCTCTACTCAAGTGTTGTTCTCATCCGTTCTTTGCCAGTCTACCTAAAATAGTACCTCTCCATCACTCTATTACAGATACTTTCAAAGTTATGTGCTCAGAAAATCAGACATATTATTTTATGTGATGGTCTACTTTCTATTACTCTTTTACAAGTGCTATGAAAGATGCGTATTTTCATGGCTTGAATGTCAGCGCCTACAACAATGTTTGACACACTATAGGTGCTCAGTAAAAAATTTGCTGAATATTTATAGAACAGAGTGTTGACCACAAAAGATCCTATTTTAAAAGGCAAGTAACCAAGTTTAAGGAACAAGGTTTAGAAAAAGTATAGTGACCATGCTTTCACTGAGAAGAAATCTTTTAGATATCATGCATAGGATTGTTTCTCTTTATATCAGTTAACAAGTAGCTTTTAAATTTTATCTTATTTTTATGTGTATTGTGTTTTGCCAGCATGTATATCTGTGTATCATGTATGTGCCTGGTGCCCATTGAGGCCAGATGAGGGCATTGGACACATATATCTAGAACTACAGACAATTGCGAGCTACCATGTGTGTGCTGGGAATTGAACACAGATATTTTTAATACCATAAGGCAATATTCTACTTTTTCATGTGTTCCAATGAATAACTAATGGTCCCAGCACCAATTTATTTCATAATCTGGCAGTATGGACATCTCTGGAGTTTTCCTATGTACAGATATTTTCATATACTGTATTCATGATACAATAGACACAGACATTCAAGAGACATAGAAATTGTCCTCTCTGGTATCTGTTTCATCATCAGTGCTTACAAAGACACTTAACACATTGGGCTATGACAATAAAATGATCCAGAATGATATGAAAAAACACTGGTTTTGTAAACATAACATTGAACTTAAAACCTCAAATATTAAAGAAGACACCCCAATTGTATTAAGTATGGAAAGACTAAGGAAGGATTGGGAACAAAAGATGCCTCTTAGTTGTAAATAATTACATTCTTCACCAGTATGTTAAATATTACTATTAAAATTTAAGTTTGATAGATGTTTACCTGAGGATCCTTATTCCATTCAGTTGCTTTGGTCCGGATGTGTCTACATCAATAAATACTAAACTGCCTTAGTCACTAAGTTTCATATCCAGCAGGGTAAACTTCCTACTTGTCACATTCATGTTAGCTAAGGTAATGAGGCATTCGTGCTGCCTTTTCTAGACAAACTACACTACGGACGATTAAATATCAGATGAAGAAATGTCGCTTTTTAAAGTAACATTCCATTAATGATGACGTATTACTACTATGGTATTAGAGTCATCACTATTTTGCAAGCTCTTCTATGTAGTGACTGTAGACTGTTCACTCATGGCTACTAGTGTATCGAAAAGAGAGGCAATGGGATATTACATGGTTCTAAATTGAAGAGCCTGAAAAATTGCCTTGCCAAAAGAAATTAAAAAAAATTACCTTAGTCTTAACATTAGTCCATTTAAATTAGCAATTTACAAGAAAATCAAAAGGCAGATGGAAAATAGTATAACATACAATTAGCAGATTCCAGACTGTGAGAAATGATAGTGGAGAGATAACTGATTTCTTCAAAAAATAAATTACAGGAAAAAAGGTTGGTGTAAAAGAAATGGACTTTTACCAATTAAAATATATGAGCCTTATTTGAATTCTAAAACTACAAAATTATTTTTTCATTTATGGAAAACTTGGACTTTTGAACACTAAGAAAATGGGTTACAATAATAGTGAATGGCATTGTTTTAAAAGAACATAAATACTGGTTTTCTACAAATTAAAAATGTAATTGAATAATACAGAAAAAAATGCATTGACTGATCTCAGCCATGTGAGTTTTCAATTACATTTACGAAGTTTTTTACATGTGCATCTACATACTTCTTATGATTCTGCACTGCATTTAAAGATGAATTTGCGGAAACTGGTGTATTTAAATCTATGTTTCTTGTCATAGATATTTTATAGAATGAACATCTCTCTACTTTATTCTTCTTTAGTTGACTATCTTAATCTTTTCAGATTAACTTCATAATAATTTTTGCAAATTTTTTGAGATATGTGATTGGAAGATTGAAATATCATTGTATTTTGCATTAATTTGAGAACAACAGTAAAGTAAACTTTAAGTCTTTGGAAGCTTCCCAACACAAAGACATTATAAATGTTTAAGGTAAGAGAATTGTCCTAACTTGATCATAGTGCTTTTTAGACATGTACTGAAATATTACCCTGTACCTCATAAATACATACAATCATGTGCCAGTTAAGAATGGACTAAACAAAAATAAATGAAGAAAACATTCAAAACTTATAAATATATATTTAGCCTCACATTTGAAAATAATAGAGAGGCTGCTTATCTTCTTCTTGGCTTATTCCTAAGCAATGAATATTTAATAATAATTATTATACTGCATCACCAGCCTAGTATGCTGTCTTGTGTTAGGACTAATATAATACCCTTACAGTAACTGAAATACAAAAAGAGGGCACGAACATTAGTTGTGAGCTATTAGATTATTTATTATCTTGAGTGTTGTCCTTTGTACTACTTCAGGTCTTTCTCAAAAAGATAGTTATCCTTACAACATGACTGTTTTGGGCACTGGCTGTAATCACACTCTAATTGCTGTAATCACACTCTAATATTACGCTTCTGTGAATGGATGGCACTGTAACTGTGCTGGAAAGAAAACACTGAAGTTTGTCTGTCTTTGGTGGCTCATTTTAAATGTAGTGTCCCACTTCTGTAAGCTTTGATATTGCAATCCGCTAAAACTGCAACAAGGGATAGAGAGAGAAAGAGGAAAAGAGCATTGACAAATAAAAATATAACATGCACAATCAAAGCAAGAGCATTGCCAAATAAATGTATAACATGCATAATCAAAGTTGACTTTAAAATAAACAATAGATACGAATTTATTACAACTATCTCCTAAATATTACATGGCTTGGTCTTAACGCTATACTTGTTTGGGTTTGTTTGTTTTGTAACTCGTAGTCATGTTTCCATTGATGAGTTCATTAGGAGGCAGTTGCTGGTGGTAAAAGGAATGAGAACTGGTCATCCTGGCAGTGACTGCCTGCACCTCCAGTCACTAACACCTAAGGAGCATCCACCCTGCCTTCCAGTTCTTCTCTGAAGAGCAAATGGTCTTCAGTTTTGCTTAAGCTTCAGTGCTAAACTGTTATGCTCAGGCAGGCACAGTGATTTCAGTGTTGCCTCTACCCTGTCTTAGGCTACTGCAAGCTTTGTGAGTGATCATTATAGAAATCAAAGTGCTGGTCAGCTGTTAGAAGAAACAGTGCCAACAGCAGCATCAAAAACCACAAGTGCCTCTTGGAGGCTGCCTTCCCTCCATCTATGTACAGTTCTCACATTTTAAATTTTACATAATGTGCTTGTCTTATTAAAAATGGAAACAAAGAGAGCACTTCCATCCATTAACCTCCTGCAGGTGCCTTATCCTCTTTCTTCTCCAGCTGTTTTCCCCCTGCCAGTCCTTGAATCTTTATCTGTTCCTTGAAACAATATCAACAATGAAAGTTTAAAAAAAAAAGCCATTAAACCGATGAAACCAAGGGTCTGGTTACAAATTTAAGTAGCACTTCATCTGGATTAGAGCTACTCTCTTAAATTAAGGAGATTGTTGGTTTATCACAGGGTCCTGCATATCTCTTTACTAATCAATGACAGGTCCCAGTTTGAATTCTAGTCAGTCATAGAAAGCTTCGCCTTGACCTTGCACAGCCAATGAGCCATCTCTTGAACTAAAATAATTTACCATTCTATTCACTGATCCAAAGCAAACAAAAGCCAGCAAATTCATAGACAAGAATCATATCTATTCAAAGTGAAAGTTAGCATGACCCTTCGTTCCTACAAGCTGGCCTTGGAGCTTCTAAAAGGTTCTTGGGCTCTACAAGACCCATGTTTAGGCTCCAGCTCTTCTACTGGCTTCATGGACACCGCACTTCAGTTGACATCCCTAAACTTTGGTTACCTTCCACATCATAGGGAAATTCTAATTACAGGTGGATTTTAACTTTTTCTTCACAAGGCTACTCTATGAAATGTTTATCTAAAACAACTGGTGGAAATGTAAGATGGTATAATCATTTTGGGAAACATTTTGGAAATTTACTTTATGATAAATATAACTGTATTATGTCATCTGGTCATTCCACACCTAAGTGTTTACCAGAGAAATTGAAGCATATATCCATATTCATCTTGTACATCAATATTCATAACAGCCTTACTGGTAATAGATAGACTGTGGAAATGACCCCAGTGTCCATTAACAGGTGAACAGAACAATTTGTGATGTACTCAGATTGTGTAATAGCATTCAGCAAACATAAAATTGCTCAATGGTACACAAAACAAAATGATGAACCTCAAAATAAGTAAAATGAGTGGAAGAAGCTGGAATTGTGTTGTATTATGCTATTCTTAGAAAATTCAAACTTGTGGGAACCAAAGAAAGCCCTTCAGTACTTGCCTGTGGGTGGCAACGGGGGAGAGAAACCAACTACAAAGGAGAGCCAGGGAATTGCTGGGTGACAGGATCATGTGTTTCCCAGAGAGTATGGTGACAGTTCGGGGAACATATATCAAAGTGACTAAAATACACACTTCACATATTGCTGATTAGTGTAACCCAGTGAAGCTGAAAAAAATACAGTGAGATAATTTTAATAATCTCAGGTCTAATAGCCAGAAGTGAAAATGTTTACTGTTTTCATGAAAAATCAGGAATGTGATTCTTCTGTACACTGCATCCAAGAATTTTCTTAATTCTGTTTTATTTCTCCTCAAATATAACTTTATTAATATTTTTGCCTTAAAACATTTTAAGCAAATATTTTCGTATTTCTAATTTGTTGCAATAATTTTATACTAATTAAAATTTATAGTATGTACATACATATGTAGGTATTTGATGTACCAATATTATCACATCTCTAATTTTTTATATTTTCCTTTTTTATCAAGAAGAGACTCCATTATACTTCTTCAAAACTGAATATGTTCACTTCCTAGCCTGATGCCCTGGGATTCAGAAATCACTTTCATGGATCATTGTCATTCCCACGGCTAACTCACTTCTTCCGGTTTGCTGAACACCCTTGACCTCTCCTTGTATATAATCTCATCTGTCAAGTGACTCCTAATTTCTCCTCCTTCCCCTCCAACACCACCATGAATATCAGGATGCCTTTCTGTTGTCTCATAAATTCTAGTAGAACAGCATGGAAACCTCCTTTTGTCTTTCTAGGCGGCACAGATTTCCCAGGAGCATGACAGGATGTGTATGATGATCCCTTGTTTATGAATACTGTGATCTTATTCCCTTAAGGTTTCCCTAAGACATGCTAACACTCACTAAGATGGAGGAGAGTGGAAGGCCAAGGAGAGAAGGAAGATGCACAAGAGATAAGAAGCCAAGGGAACTGCAGCCAATTTTACCAGCTCCTACAGATACTGCATGAGCTCAGCAAGTGAGCTATTTTATGAAAACAATGCTTTTCCACAAGATTATGACCCCATTTACCTTTCCAGAATTCCAGTTTCAGCCAGTCAAATATGAGGGAGTGTTCGGATGTCAGATCCTTTACTTCCTCAGATTAGACTCTGTTGGAGGATTTCTTTTGCTTCTTTGTTACACCGACTTCCAAGGCCTTAGTGTCCCCGTACATTCTAGTTTCTGCCTTCCTTTCACTGACTTCTCTTCCTCAGCATCATTTCTACCCCTTTCCCTTTTCTTTAAGAATACATTATGCCTTCCTTCCTCCTCCTGTTCTTCCTTCTCACAGTGCTAGAGGTTTAGAGATGAAACTCAGGCCTTGATGAAGCCTATATCACCATATATTACATGCCCAGCATCCCCCACTCCCCTTTTGTACTTTGAAACAAGACCTTACTAAGTTGTCCAAACAAGCCTTAACTTGTGATTCTCTTACCTCAGCCTCAGGTATAGTTGTGATTATCAGGATTTTATGAATGAATTAATGGAAATGATCCCCTGAAATAAATTCTTATCCTCTCATTACCCATGAGAAAATTGTGGATCAGAGAGTTTAAATTGCCAAGTTAATAATGTTCCATTATTCCTAAAAGAGTTAACAAGACAATGAAGGGGCGGAAAGGAAGGAAATCCCCTATGGAGAGACTAGATCCATGCCATGAATACAAGCTTTCTTACATGTTTAGTTGCACAGTACCTTTTAAATCAGTAAACAATAACTGCAGACCTTTAGTTAAGTAAGACCCTGCTGCAGTGCTTCTCTGCTCTGGGTCACATCTCCTAAGCCTACCTGTGATTTCCACTGTAACTATGTGAGCAGTTCTATGCAATATGCCTGTCTCCTCTCACACTCTTCTCAGCCCTCAAGATTTTTTTTTTCAAACTCCAGGCCCCTACCCAATCATGATACGGACATATTCCGGAAGCAAAAGAGAATTCTATTTATGATGTGCATGTATTTCCCACAAAGGATCTTCCTTGGATCTTTTTATATAAGTATATCCACTGAAGCATAGTTCTCTGTTTTACTCTAATGTATAACCTTTCAGGAACAACGAATCAAATCCTCCACCTTAAGCAGGTGGCAAGATGTTTTAAGCCTGTTCTTTGAGACTGGACTTGACATGGAGATTTACATATAGAAAATTTATTATGGCGTGCTCCTATGTTCAATAGGTCAACATTTTGTTGAGAGAAGTCAGACTAGATAGAAAAAAGCTTTGAATGAATTTAAAATGCATTTTCTGAAGCTGTTTCTACTGTGTTATTTATTGCCTTTGTCTAGAAAATAACCTGAAAATTCAGCAATAACCAGAGTGAATGAACTGTTCTTTCATTTTTCCTTAAAGACTTTGCTAAAAGCTTCTACAGTTTCCTAACAGTAAGAGTAAAAAGACACCATAAGTGCAAATTTTTCTTCATTTTGTCCAATAGTGACCAACTATGATAATAAGAAAGGCTTCAAAAGAAATCTGAGTGTCTCCCACAGTGTCAGATAGGTACCAGAGTCCCCAGCTGCCTCAGAATAACCAAATGACTAGAAGTGAGTGTTTTTCTGCCACTGTAGTGACTAAAAATTAGTACTTCAGTCAGAATTTTACAATGTATAATGGCATTGAACTCCTCCTTCCAAAAGATCCACACACAGCTGTCCCAAAGAAGTACTTGATCCATTAGGTCCCATGGCACTCTGTTCTGCTTTTCTAATTTCCGAAGATTTCCCATTTGCAGTTTGAAGGCATGCATTCTCCCGAGACATGCCTTCCAGTGTCCGTCAGCCTTTGCAAAGAGCCATTCTTTCACAGCGTTTTCAAACTCTCATTCAAGGTATCAAGAGATGCCTACTAATAATTTGGTGTAAAAAAAGAAAAGCATATTTGAGACTTTGTTTTCCTAAATATTTATTTCAAAGACTACATTTTCACAGTGGTTTTAATCCTAATGTCATCCTTAAAATAAATCATTTTGTGTACTTCATGTGATCTTTTCAGAATGCAATAAAACAGATTGTTTTTAATGGCTGTTCCAGCAATGAAAAATATCTGTGTTAGGTGGAAACAACAAATTGATGCTTTTTCAATTCCTTTTAATGGCACGAGGATCTTTGCAACCTGCTGTGAAAAATATTCTCTTAATGATAGGCCTGTGGCACAACTTAAGGAGTCATCAAGAAATAAATGTGCTGCTGTCTGCCTGGCAGCTTGGTGTCCCTTAATTGAAGTGTTATAAGATTCTGTGCAGAGGAAGCCTCCAGGGTTTCATAGCTAAATGGCACGGACACCTCTGATGAGACATGCAGATGAAGATGTGTCAATACAATCTTCACCAATTTGCTGTAATAGCAGGGACTGATTAATTTTATAACCACGGGTGCTTCTATTAGCTAACCTAAGGAATGATTTAGACTTTATTAACAACTTATTTCTATCTTCTTTTCAAGAAACTACTGCAACGTAGTTTATCTCTGAGTGCTACACTGTGGCACATTTTCTAATAAGTCTTCTAAATGTATTATTAAAGAAAGGAACATGAGTTGGCCTTGGCTTACAGGAAGCTTAACCATGGGAACTTTGTGTGACTCCTACTATCTCAAATGCACTTCAGCAAACTTAGAGTTTCTCAAAAATAAAGTAACTTCATATTTGAAGCAATTGAGTTGGGAGCTCTCATATACATTTTTAATGTGCAAAAAATGAAGGAACTGAATCAAAAAGTATGTGGCTGTATATTTTTATCTTTTTCATGAGATAAAATTGCATTAATATTTTATGATAATTGCCTCTGGACATCTAACATCATTTGGTTACACATAATCAACTAATGCTTTATATTTTAAGGCTTTGTTCAATAAAAAATTAATCATCATGCATGGGTGGGCAATGTATTTGGATGTTTAGCTACATGATTCTATGCATAAAAAGGTTCTAGTTTATATACTGAAATTGAAATTGCTGAAACATTCAGATAGCCATAAATTTGATATAAGGATGCATTTAAAAGTTCCAATATATGAACTCAGGGACATAACTTTATAATTTGTGAAATCATGAATAAAATGAAACTACATTTACTCTAAGTTGAATTTCCAATAACTTTATTTTTAAAAGATAACTGAGAATCCATTAAAATTGTTTTTAATTTTATTACATAAAAAATACACAGTAAGAGCATTTAGATCCTGGTATTGAAAAATACACCATAGAAGATGTGATAGAGGATGTCTAAGAGTAACATTTGGGCAGGGCACACACACCTCCATACCACTTGGGCTTTCTCATCTTCCCACTTCATATTAGGGTAAAGAGACTGATGATATCAACTGGGGAGAGTGCATTCTCAAATGTTTTCAAGCTTACTTGCAGTAAAAAACTATTTACTTGCAGCAAAATTATGCTAAGCTCTGGAATAATCATGATTATGGTGTGTTTTGAGCTCATTCTTTCAAACTTACTGTGCACTACAATTTTATTATGGAGCTTTGTCTACAATATAAGATAAATAGATGCCTTTCTAACCTCTAAACACGTCGGAGAGATAAGAACTATGTAACTAGATAGTATGGAGAACAAAATGATAAATTATAAATGAAATATATTACCTAAATAATTTTAATTCCATCCCTGGTCTAACAAAAGTGTGATAGATTAGGAATTGGGGGCTGGGTTTTAAGTTATAGCCCCACTACTCAGTAATACAAAGATTGCTCTGCTATCTCTAATAACTCTCTAATGTTTTGCTTAACATTTTCTACATTGGAAAGGCAGAAATTGGAATCAGATCTCCTTTGAAGTTACATTTCACTCTATCATTTCATTTGTAATCAGTCATAGCTATGTCATTATGAATACTTTGATAATATGCTTAATCTGTACATACTTTCAAAGGTACTGGAGATTACTGGAGATTTTTTTTGGGGGGGGTTGGTTTTTAGAGGCAGGGTTTCTCTGTGCAGCTTTGGAGCCTGTCCTAGAATTTGCTCTGTAACCAGGCTGGCCTTGAATTCACAGAGATCCGCCTGCCTGTGTCTCTGAATTGCTGGGATTAAAGGGGTGCACCGCCACTGCCTGGCTGTATTCCTTTTAGAAGAACACAAATTTTAGGTCATTTTTGCATGTAGTACAAAGACTTTCAGAGCTAAGAAAAGTGCATACTGGATGTGTGATTGATTGTAATCGGTTTTTTGTGTATAGAAGGGGGAGAGGTGGTGATATGTGATAGGTTCTTTAGTTTAGGATGAGTGGCAGTAAAATTTTTCCAGGTAATTGCTAGAGCCAAAAAATAGTTATTGGCTGCCACAGAAAAATCACACCAAAATTACCAGTAGTAGCATTTATGGGAAATAAGCCTTGATTTCTGAGTTTGTACACTTCTGATCATTTTCAGACTTAATACTTTTGAATTTCACTTGAATTTCAACCAACTTTGTTGATTAACTCTCATCACCCATTTTTAATGTGAAAAATACATCAAGATGCTTAACAACATTTAATAAAATACTTAGAACCAATAACTTCTTAATGTCTAGTGTATCAAAGATTTCAGGCATTAGAAAGAGTAAAAGTAAGGTTGAGAGGATTTCAAAAACCCGTGGGATGGGATTCTAAAGAAGACACGTGAAATATAATCAACTGTGTTAAAATAGTCTCAATGTGCATGCCACTGAAACTGAATATTGTATACACATTCACAATATATCCATATGTATTTATAAGATATGCACATGTATTTCTGAGTTTGTATGCCATTATCTCTACAATACTTGCTAAAATACAATTTTAAAATGAAGAAAAAATAAATCTTAATAATATAGAGCTAAGAATTTAATTTGTACCTTGAGAACCATTCTCTATTCTTTCCTGGAACACATTCGGTCCATTCTGGATATCTTCAATATATTCTGCAAATGAAAGTTTACAGAAATGAAAACTAACAGAAAACACTGATGAAATGTAAGAACATCTGGAAATAAAGACAGAGTATAATCACAGAGGGAATATTGAAAGGCTGCTGTGTATGAGTCAATGGTAAACTGTAATCAATGTGGAAAAAGCTAACATAGGAAATCATGCGAACAACACCAGACAAGATGTTGAGTCTCACACTTAGACATATGGAGCGTGCTCTCATTGTAGAAAGGTTTCATTTGACCCCCAAACAGGCTAAGACAGTGTTCCTATTGGGAAATCTGATTTTAGAGTATGCTAGTAAAGACAGCAAACAACAGGGAAATGCACACTCCAGAGCAAGTGCCTATCTCCCTGTCCTGAAAGCCAAGAGCACATTCCACGCATAATCATTTATGAATGACTGTGGCTTATCCCCTCAGGAATTTTCATATTATACTCTGTGCCTGAGGACAAGTTCACTGATTGTGCTAACAATGAAATAGAAGTGATCTAATCTATTTCCCCTTCCCAGGGCAATCCGTGTGTCCCTCTTAGTGTCTTCCTTCATAGCTAACTTCTCTGGAGCTGTAGGTTGTAGTCTGGTTATCTGCTTTACATCTACTAGCTACTTATGAGTGAGTGCATACCATGTTTGTCCTTCTGAGTCTGGGTTGCCTCACTCAGGATGATATTTTCTAGTTCCATCCATTGTAGCAGGAATCTTAAAAGTTCTTATTTATAAAATCAAACCCGGAGCCAAGTATTGGGGTGAACACTGGAAGGTCAGAGAGACAGAATAAGCCACAGCTATCTCACCTCGCTGGATCCTCAGCTGGTCTTGCTTCCTCAGACTGGAAGCCTCTCAGTCCTCATCCAAAATGACTCTCAGCTGAACTGTGCTGCTAGAAGCCTGAATGCTTAACCAGGCCAAATGTTTCTCCAGGCCAAATGCTTCTCCAGGCCAAATGCTTCTCCAGGCCAAATGCCCCTCCAGGGCAAATGCCTCTAGTTTCTGGTACTCACGCTTTATATACCTTTCTGCTTTTTACCACCACTCTCTGGGATTAAAGGTGTGGCTTTCTGGGATTAAAGGTGTGTATCACCGTGCCTGGCCGTTTCCAATGTGGCCTTGAACTCACAGAGATCCAGAGGGATTTCTGTCTCTGTAATGCTAGGATTAAAGGCATATGCTACCACTGCCTAACCTCTATGTTTAATATTGTGGCTGTCCTGTTCTCTGACCCCAGATAAGTTTATTAGCATACACAATATTTTGGGGAACACAATACCACCACAATCCATTTGCCTGCAAATTTCATGATGTTATTATTTTTTACTGATGAGTAGTGCTCCATTGTATATATGTACCTTATTTTCTTTATCCATTCTTGGGTTGATTGGCATCTAGGTTGTTTGCAGGTTCTAACTATTATGAATGCTGCTATGAACATAGTTGAGCAAGTATCCTTATTGAGCATCCCTTGGGTATATGCTCACAAGCGGTATCACTGTGTCTTAAGGAAGATTGATTCCCAATTTTCTGAGAAACTGCCATACTGTTTTGCAATGTGACTGTACAAGTTTGCACTCCCACCAACAGTGGAGGAGTTTTCCCCTAGCTCCACATCCTCTCCAACATAAGCTGTTATCAGTGTTTTTTGTTTTTGTTTTGGTTTGTTTTGTTTTGGTTTGGTTTGGTTTGGTTTGGCTTGGTTTGGTTTTTTGTTTTGTTTTTTCGAGACAGGGTTTTTTCTGTGTAGTTTTGATGCCTGTCCTAGATATCACTCTGTAGACCAGACTGACCTTGAACTCACAGAGATCAACCTGGCTTTGACTCCCAAGTGCTGGTATTAAAGGCATGTGCCACCACTGCCCGGCTGTTGTCAGTGATTTTGATCTTAGCCATTCTGACAAGTGTAAGATGGTATCTCAGAGTTGTTTTGATTTGCATTTCCCTGAATGACTAAGGATGTTGAGCAATTCCTTAAATGTCTTTCAGCCATTTGAGATTCTTTTGTTGAAAATTCTGTTTAGCTCTGTAGCCCATTTTATTTATTTATTTTTATTTCATTTTTTTAAACCGTTTTTTTTTATTAAGGAATCTTTTAACTCATTTTACATACCAACAACCACAGATCCCCCTCTCTTCTCTCCTCCCACTCCTGCCCCCACCCTCCCTCCCCCCAATCCACTTTCCATTCCCTTCTCTGAAAAGGTAAAACCTCCCAATGGAGAGTCAGCAAAGCTTGGTATATTCAGTAGAGGCTGGTCCAAGCCACTACCCCTGCATCAAGGCTGTACAAGGTGTCTCACCCTAGGTAATGGGCTCCAAAAATCTGGCTCATCAGTAGATCCTGATTCCACTGCCAGGAGCCCCTTAAACAGAACAAGCTACACAACTGTCTTGCTTATGCAGAGGGCCTCATCCAGTCCCATGGAGGCTCCACAGCTGTTGGTCTAAAGTTCATGAGTTCTCACTAGCTTGGTTCTCTTGTCTCTATAGGTTTCCCCCACATGATCTTGATGCCCCTTGCTCATAGAATCCCTCTTCCTTCTCTTCAACTAGACTCCTGGAGCTTGGCCTGGTGCTTGGCTGTGGATCTCTGCATCTGCTTCCATCAGTTACTGGATGAAGGCTCTATGATGACAGGGTATTCACCAATCTGATTATCAGGGTAGGCCGGTTCAGTCACCCTCTCCAGTATTGCTAATATTGTAAGCTGGGGTCATCCTTGTAGATTCTTGGGAACTTCCCAAGAACCAGGTTTCTTGCTATCCCCATGATGTCTCCCTTTATCAAGGTATCTCTTTCATTGCTCTCCCCCTCTGTCCCTGTTCCAGCTTGACCATCCCATTCCCTTATGTTCTCATCCCCCATCCCCTACCCTCTATTGCCCTCCTCCACCCCCAGTTTACTCAGGAGATCTGGTACTGGCATAACTGAATGTCAACATGTAGAAGATTACAAATAGATCCATATCTGTCAACATGCACAAAACTCAAGTCCAAATGGATCAAAGACTTCAACATAAATTCAGTTACACTGAAGCTGATGGAAGAGAAAGTGGGAAGTAGTCTTGAACTCATTAGCACAGGAGACCACTTTCTGAATATAACACCAGTAGCACAGACACTGAGACCAACAAGTAATAAATGAGACCTCCTGAAACTGAGAAGCTTCTGTAAGGCAAAGAACATGGTCAATAAGACAAAACGGCAACCTACAGAATGGAAAAAGGCAAACACCAATATACATAAAATAAAAAATAAATAACTTAAAGAAAAAACATTAAAGATCTTCACCAACCTCACATCTATGGTGATATTTTATTTGTGCTGAAATGTGATTTTATTTGTATGTTAATAAATAAAGTTACCTGGGGGTCAGAGCTAATATCAAGCCATTTAGCAGAAGTCTGGCAGTGGTAGCACATACCCTTAATCCCGATCAGATGACAGGCAGAATCTCTGTGTGTTCAAGGATGCAGCCAGCATGGAGACGCACTCCTTTAATCTCAATACCAACCATAGAGACCTGGAGGTCTGTATAGACAGGCAGTGTTGAGGAGGTCATGTGGTTGGGTTTGCAACCAATGAGAAGGCAGAACAGAAAGTCAATAAAAAGACAGACACACAGGAAGTAGGTCTCTTTCTCAGGGGAAGGATGGCAGCAGCAGCGGGTGGTTAAGAAGGTGGTCTCAGCTCTTGGCTACTGCTCTCTGATCTCTGGGCTTTTAACTCTGCATTTGGCTCTGTGTTTCTTATTTAATAAGATTGTTTAGAATTATATCTACACACATCTGACAGAGAGCATATCTCCAAAATATATAAAGAACTCAAGAAACTAAACATAAAAATACCAAACAACCCAATTAAAAAATGGGCTACTTGATCTGCTTAAGGGGCCCCCTGGCAGTAGGATCAGGATCCATCCCTCATGTGTAAGCTGACTTTTTGGAGCCCACTAATGTGGTGGGATTCTTT
>CABHPH010119586.1:0-13427 GCA_902168325.1 Peromyscus nudipes
TTTTTTTTTTTTAAAGGAAAGGTTGAAGTTAGCAAAAGTAAAGCTCTTCCAAATCACCAGGGAGCGATGGGAACCAGAAGTCAGCCGAGGAGAGCGAGCAGGAGGTAGTATTGGCAGATGTGGGAGAATATAAAACTACAGGTTTCTGGGTAAAGGGGAAAATGTACAAAATGTGTTCTAAGTATAAATTAAACCTCCTCTCCAGGGTGATAGTGCATCCAATGGAGCCGTCACTCGCCCCAGAGACTGGCAGGAGCAGACCCATCCATTCCAGCCCATCAAAATCACAGAGCCAGGTGGTGGTGGTGGTGGTGGCGGCGGCGGCGGCGGCGGCGCACGCCTTTAGTCCCAGCACTCGGGAGGCAGAGCCAGGCGGATCTCTGAGACCAGCCTGGTCTACAGAGCGAGATCCAGGACAGGCACCAAAACTACACAGAGAAACCCTGTCTCGGAAAACCCAAAAGAGAAAAAGTCACAAACAGCCCTCAGCTCTAGGGCAGCCTCCATTCTGTTCTCTTATTCTCCAAAGCTGGTGTTCCTGGGGTGACTAGTAACTGCCCTAGGTGGTCGCCGCACAGCTTGGGCCCTGGCTTGTCATACAGGGACTGATGTGGAGAGCTCACACCATTGTAGGTGATGGGGAGCCAAGAGCGCTAGAGCAGACGATCCAGAAAGAGCAGTTCCGGTTCTAGAACTGAAGAGTTTGCGTTTGTTTCTAAGTCCATGAAGACAAGGGCAGTGCTGATGTTAGCCAAGTAGATGCTTGTGCTCTTGTTAAATTGTGAGACTGAGGTAGTTGAGTGATGAGGACAAGGAAGTTGGGGATTTGCTTGGACAGTAAATGCTTATTTTGAACAAACAGACTCCGGTAAGAGCAGTCACGAGGGTGATGAGGACATCGAGCTTTCTCATCACTACCACATGGAAAAAACCATTTCCAGCGAGATTCAGCACAAAGCAGAAGAGACAAATAGAGGCTGGTTTTAGCTGCTGCGGAGAGGCTCCAGGAGAGCCTGTCAACTTCAGGACTAATGCTAAAAGGCACTTTTAAAAAAGGTGGGCTGTTCAGAAGTGGGAGTGGTTGGATCGCAGAGGAACTGAGAAGAGTCAGTGTAATAAGACACAGATTTGATCTGCCTCTGTAGACTGTTATTCTCTGAATTCAGGTCTAGAAAAGGCTGGGTAAGTTTGGACTGAACACCTACTCAACTGTATCACTCTTGGCAGTTCTGACACTTTTCCAGAAGGTGGGGCGCATCCGGGAGGGATGGGAAGCAAGAGCAACGACCTCTTCTTTCGCCCTCATAGCAAATAATGCTTTACTGCCACCCCATCTTTATTACTGACAAGAGCTGTTTCCTCTCAGAGGCACCTAACTTCACAAGCTGGGCAGTTCTTCTTAGTAAGAATCTCTCCATCACTGTTCCCACATCTTCCTAATTAACATCAGCATCTTCCTCCAAAAAGCCCAGGCCGTCCATAGCCTGTGCACCCAAAAGGGATGCTAGTAACACTGATGTGGGTTAGGAGCCTCGCAAAGGATTCCACCGTCCTAGGAATGGACTCCAGTGTGTTGTAACTGGAAACAAAACGTGAGCATCTATGGGGTGAGATACAGAGGAAGGTCTGACCTCCATGCCAGCAGGATTCAGGAACCACTGGGCATGCCGTCTCAACACTCCACTGCCTTGGGCCGTGGAGAGGCGCTTCCTGTGGAGCTGTGTCGTGTGGACCATCCCTCTACAACCTGCATCCTTACTTCCTGTCTCTAGTCACTACCTCACTGAGTAGTGAGCCAACAAGAGAGAATGGAAATCACCAAGCAGAATTACACAGTGCCATTAACTGCTATAAAAAAAAAATTACAGGTTACCCTCATTTCCTGTGTTCACACCTGTTCAACCAGAAACACTGGAATCTAACCAGTGGGAAACCTCAAGAGAGAACTTCATATTCTAAAACCATCAGCCGTTTGAATTGCATTAGGACTACAGAAAAACGGGTTGTAGGAGGTAGTGAGGGGCAGCAGGGCTCCCCCAGTCCACTGGACAGGTGAGTGAAGAACAGAGTTCTGGGCTTGGTCTTTTTGTTCTTAAAAACCACTGACAAGAAAGCAGCCTCCTGAGTGTCCTGTCACTGAAGGCTGGAGGCCTTTAACGGGATGGGACTGACCTTCCTAAGGTTGGGGGCACCAGTGAAAAATGTGGTGATTGTTCTTTATACCGTATGCTCGCCACCGCCATGAGCCCCATTCCCAGGATGCACAGAAGTACAGTCAGGCCAGGATTCCTAATGGTGCAGTATGCCCAGCTGCTGAGCCAGTTTCCCAACCACCATCACACTTAACCCCTCCTCCTGCACACAGGCCTCTGAACACATTTCCCCATCTCCAAATGTGGGGAAGGTCTGACAGAAGAGTTAAAGACAACATTTAAAGGTCCCTCCTGACTAAGTAAGGAGCTGAAGTACTGCCTTTTTCTATCTAGCACCCTGTTGTCCTTCCACAAGAAGGAAAATGATTTCTGGTGTTCTGGTTCCCTGGGGACAGGGTCCAGACACACCAGGGCTGAGCAGGGCACTTCCTACATAGAGAGCTTGGTCCTTTCTCAGGCATGCACGGTTCTCACTTTCATCCCTTCAAACTGCATTTGGCATACACATACAACCATGAGTGAGCCCTGCTAAGATAGCTCCTGCTGCATTTCTAAGTGATTCAGCAAGGTCACAGCTAGGATGAGAGGCTGAGACCCCAGGCAGAAATGATCCACCAGAAGGCAGAATGGACAGAATTCAAATGAACGCAGCAGGCACTCCTGGTCAGTTACATGGATGTTACAAGGCTGTGTGTCCAGGGTGGGCTGGGGATTTAGCCTACTCCAGAAGGCAGGGAAATACTTTATCTGAACTAGATAACTCTTTGCCAGGGAGTGAGGGATGGAGGAGGTGAGGTGTGGTTCTGTACTGTCAGATATTCAAGACCATCCTTGATCTGCAACAACTAGGTGCCAAGCACACACGACCACTCCCAGGCATGGCAATCAAAGATGATAGACATGGCAACAGCCTCTTGGGACAAAATAACCTCCAGTTAAAGTGAAGGGCTGAACTTGCTCAGCGGGGGAATAATCTTTAAACGGACCGAGCAAGGCCACAAGCAGAGGGATGGGAGCTGTGAGACCTGGGAGAGAACGAAGACCCTCCAGGAGGCAGAGCAGGTGTTCCCAAATGCTGAAGCTGGCCAACACTTCTCAGACATCAGTGAGTTCATCCTTCTTGAACTTGCCATCAGATCTGGTTAAAGGGTGACTTCCAAAGGCTGCAGTTGCCACATCTCTTCTCGGAGAGCAGAGAGAAAACCACCTCCACGGTCTGTGCGATGCTCTCTCCCTTCCCCCAGTTCCACATGAAATTTAAGTCAAATTCATAAAATTTAAAACTGCTAAAAGGCAAGTAGGCAAGGCTCAGCTAAATGGAAAAGAGAAAAACAATCTGGACAAAAAGTTAAAAAATTGCCAGGCGTAGTGGTGCTCTCAGATGGAGTGGGCAGGGCCCCTGTGAGGTCCAGAGTGAGGTTCTGGCCACTGAGACCCTCCCTACCTTAAAAGGTGGTGGGGTTGGGGATGCAATGCGATGTGTGAGCTCAGAGCTTTGCAAAACAAAAAACTTCAAATCTGCATATTTAAAACACATCAAAAATAGTCCGTAACTAAACTTGGCAAGCAGGACTCCTTCATCGATTTCCCAGCACTTTTTTTTTTTTTTTTTTTTTAAAGAAATCATTTTAAAAGCCTTCCTAAGTATTTCCAACAAACCCCAACCTTTCTGTGAAGAGGAGAAGCGGCTCAACCAGTGTAAGGTTTTCTGATCTTGGATGTAGCACGCACGGAAAGCAACAGGGTTCCCCCGGCTCCATCGATGGGAAAACAGGCCAAGGCAGGCGTGCACAGGCTTCTGTTCTCAGGCCCGGGCCTATGGGGAAATGATGGCCACAGGTTAGTGCTCAGTGTGGCCTATAGATTGCCTGTAACCTGCTGAACCTTCTGGAGTCTGGGAACATCTCCAAAAATGGCATTTCTGTTTAACAAAGCTGTGGGCAAGAATCCTAAAGGAGGCATAAGCTGAAGAGGGTGTGGAGGGGGCATGACCTAGCAGCCATCTTCCAGTTCAGCACAACAGCACACCCCCAGCTTAAAGCTCTTACCTCATTACTTGCTGAACTGGAAAGGATAGACCCCATGGTCTGAGGGTGTCTCCACGGCCACTTGATTCTGCTGACCGCTGCTCTCCTGTATCACAGCCAAGGAAAGTTACTGATGCATTCCTACACTGTCCTCCCACTGAAGAAGCCTCACTAACCAGATCCAAAGCTGAGTGGCATCCCCAGCTCACCCACTCCCCAAATGCAAGTGCGCTCGCAGCACCTGAGTTGGACAGGGTGACGCGGTACAGCTACTTTGGGAAATACGTAAGCAATTGCTCATTTTCAGAGCGTTTAAGCAACTGAAGTTGCATCCGGGTCTGAACTGAACTGGGCAGGCTGGCTGTGAACACCAGTGAAGCCTTCCCTCCCTACACTCCTCACACCCACCAGTGAGGAACAGAACAGCAGTGCTGTGAGAGAAAGTGCTTGCTCAGGACAGAAATCTGCCTCTCACTGTGTCCTAGCCTCACCGCAAAGAGAGAATGCTCCTACCTCCACAGACACGTTGGAAGAAGGCACGGGAGGGTACGGGGGGATGTAAGCCCCCTGCATGGCAGCTGTTGGCACGAGCTGGAATGGAAAAGAGCCATGGTTCTCAGACGGTTCAAAGCACTTGGGGAGCTTTGAAAAGGACTATACCTTTGTTAGTGTGGGTGCTTCTTAGAAGTGTTCCCGGGAGTACTCAAGTACACTGGCCTAGAGACAGATCTGCCTTCCTAGCGTCTCCCTCCAGACCCGCACGGTTCCCTGCCTACCAGCTTCCCTGCACAAGTCAGGCCTAAAAGAAACCTCAGCTGCTTCATCCCTTTCTTTTAGTGTTCTAATGAATTCTGGGAAATAGGCACTGATTCCTGAGCGAAGACACAAACGTTTAGAACTTACTTAGCTCCGTGACTGGGAAGCACCAGAGGTAGGAGGAAGGCAGAATGGCTATATTCCCAGCTTACAGATTCCTTTCTGTTTACCATTGCCCTTGAACTTTTGAATGTCTTCCTTCCTCAGCCTCCTGAGTACCGGGATTAGAGAGGAATTTATCCCAGGTCTGAGTGTACCTTCACTGACCCTGAAAAAGCACTTCCATCCTCCGTCACTACTGGTGCTAAGGAGCATTTCACAGGCAGCCTCACTCTACAGAGTTGACACTTAGAGACACTCCTTTACCGGGCCCAGGCTGTTGAGTGACAGGTGACCCAGTTGCTGAGTAAGAGGTCCCATCATGGAGGCAGGCTGGAGAGAAAGAGGGTGGTCCATCCCTGGTGTAAGAAGTGAGCCCTGGAGGAGGTAATGAAGGAAATGGTTAGGCAAGCAGCCTCCTACAAAGACACCTCAGGCAGCCACTGATGGCAAGCAGAGCCACCAACATTTATTTATTATTATTTATTTGTTTGTTTGTTTATTTTTGGACAGGGTCTCTATGTAACCCTGGCTATCCTGAAACTCTCTATATAGATCAGGCTGGCCTTGAACTCACAGAGATCCACTTGTCTCTGCCTCCCAAGTGCTAGGATTAAAGGCATGTGTCACTATACCCAGATTTTTATTTGCTTTTTAAGAATCATTTATTAACTGCACTGTAAGTGGGAAGCAGACTGTGCAGAAACTAGAGCACCGTCTGCTGATGTTTTCAAGTCCTGGGAATTAATGTGAGCAGCAACCCGGCTCAAGTAGGAACAGCACCCTGACCTTCAGTCTGCAAAGGCTTTTGTCTAAGAAATCACGGAATTAGGTTGCTGTTGGGTTGCACAATGCACTAAGCCAGAATTCACGCCCACAGGACCGTGTTATCAAAGCCCTTTGCTTTTCTTTACATCAAATTGTCTCTTTTGCTTCTGCCCACTTCTGAACACTCACTGAAGGCTGCATGAGGTACGACTGGTGTTGCATCCAGGATGGGTTAGGTACTTGTAGAGATGTCTGAGTCACTCTCTGATATAAGCAAAAACAAATAAAAATGTTAACTGCCTAGGCTCAGTGACTGAGAATGTTCAGCAAAGTCCCCCACAAACTGACACGTCCCTTCAGAACACAAACATCAAGAACAAGCTGTTTTTTCCAGGCATGGGGCTGGCATGCCTTTAATCCCAGCACTTGGAAAGCAGAGGCAGGTGAATCCGAGTTCAAGGGCAACCTGGTCTACATATAGAATTCCTGGCCAGCTAGGGCTATATAGTGAGACCCTGTCTCAAAAACCTTAAAAGAGCAAAAAGAAAAGAACAAGCTGTTTACAAAATATTAGTAACTTATAACTCAGATAGCCCAGTTAAAATTAAGCAAAGGGCCTGGCGATAATGGCACACGCCTTTAATCCCAGCATTAAGAAGGCAGAGGCAGATGGATCTCTGAGTTGGAGGCCAGCCTGGTCTATGGAGTGAGTTCCTGGAGAAACCCTATCTTGAAAAAAAAAAAAAAAACAAAAGTAGGCAAAGGGTCGTGAAGGTAGGTAAGGCTCACCAGGTAAAGGCGTTTGCCACCAAATATAAATCTACCGAGAAAACCTTCCACAAGCTATCTTCTGACCTACACACACACACACACAGTAGGCAAAGGGCCGACACACACACGGGGGGAGAGGGGGAGAGAATGACAAGAAATAGGGTTTTAAAAAAAGGTATTGGGGGATGGCTCGGCCAGCAGAACCTTGCTGCTCTTCCGAGGACCCCAGCTCGGTTCCCACCACCCACACTGTGGCTCCCAGGCATCTGTAACTCCAGTTCCAGGGGATCCAACACCTGACCGCCTCAGGTTCCAGGCACACATGAAATACACATACATACATAGAAGCAAAACACTCATACGCATAGAGGACTTAAGATATTGTTGTGAGAATAATTAATACATGTTAAATGTGGTTCTGTTTTTATAAAATGAATTACTCCCGAAGTCCCTTATATATGTATTTATTCACATGAAAGTGATATGCAGTAGGAATCAAACATGCGTTTACTTGGGTGGTGAAAGAGAGTTTGTTTTTGTTGTTGTTGTTTTGTTTTGTTTTTTTGAGGCAAGGTCTCTATTATGTAGCCCTGGCTGTCCTGGAACTCACTCTGTAGATCAGGCTGGCCTCAAACTCACAGAGATCCACCTGTCTCTGCCTCCCAAGTGCTGGGATTAAAGGCGTGCGCCACCACCATACCAGCTCAAGAGGATGCCTCTAAAAGTGTTAATATACACATACACTGCATGTGTGCGCATATACACATATAGGAGTACATGCTATTTATATACACACACAAATCACGTTATGCTTTTACAGAACATTTTTCGTGTGTACAATATAGAAAAGCTTGATATCCCTTCACTTAAACCACCATGCCTTACCTGATAGGAAGACACGGGAGATGGAAGATACGGGGAGAGCGCAGACTGAGCAAGCATCCTGCTGTGGGCGATGCTGTAAGGGGCTGGGTAGAACCTGTGGAAAGGGCTTTGTTCAGTGAGACACCCCAGGAAACCAGAGCCACCTCCACTACCTGATATTTGGGAATCAAAATCAAACACCCAAGTGCCCGGACATGAGCTACTGACATCTCCCCCTTACCCATTCTGAAGAGCTGCGGTGGGGTCATAGGTCAAGGCCATACCACCCTATAACGAAGAATACAGGGTTCTTATTTTGAGCCCAGAGTACCCACGAGTCCCACTGCAGGTTTCTGGAACTGTGCAGGTTGCAAAACTGCCCTGAAGAGCAGGGAACAACCCGCAGGGCACAGCTACACAGACCGCCCTCAAGCTTGCCGCCTAGGCGCACGGAAACCAGGCCGCGCATGCGCGTGCGCGCGGCCGTGCCCATCCCACTCCAAAGCCTTCTACCATGTCTCCGTTCCTTGGCCAGGCCCGTCCGTTCTGCACGAATTTTCCTTGGTTCTGTCGTTTCTTTGGCCCGCCATCGGCGAACTTGCAAAGCAAGGGGTCAGACGGTGCTGGCGAGAGACAAAAGCAGACGGGCGCTGGACCGCCGCGCCTGGCACTCACCCCTCCCGTGGCTCCCAGGCGGGGTCCCAGAGCCCTCACCTGCCACTCCAGGGGGCGTCTTAAGATACTTCCCATTAAAGTGGGTGATGATGGCTTCACACTTCTCTGTGGACTCCATCCTAAGAAACACAGGATAAGGCTCTCACCTGTCCCGGGTACGCGTTCTACACACGTTCAGCGGGAACACCCAGGTCCCTAGCCCCATGCATGCTCGAGAAGTTACATGTGGTACGAAGAGGAGTTTCTGTCACATACGTTCATTTCAAGGCACCTGTGTTTCCTTTTTTATCTTTCTTTAAGACGGAGTGTGTGTGTACTCCTCAAACCCTCTATCTAAGGATGACTTTGATCTTCCGATACTCCTGCCTCCCTCGCTGGGCTTTGCAGTTGCAGAAACACTCCACCATGTCTGGTTTTTTTTTTTGTTGTTTTGTTTTGTTTTTTTGTTTTTTGTTTTTTTGTTTTTTCGAGACAGGGTTTCTCTGTGTAGTTTTGGATCTCGCTCTGTAGCCCAGGCTGGCCTCGAACTCACAGAGATCCGCCTGGCTCTGCCTCCCGAGTGCTAGGATTAAAGGCGTGCGCCACCACCCGGCTCATGTCTGATTTTTATGCAGCACTAAAGACTGAACCAAGGCAGCATGCACTTGTGATAAGCAAGTGCTCTGTTGACTGAGCGCCTCCCTGGCCCTTTACTGTAAAATTCCTAAAGGAGGGCTGATGAGAAGGTTCAGTGGGTAAAGGCACCTGCCAGCAGGACCAGCAACCTGAGCTCCATCGCTGGAACCACATGGTGTTAGGAGAGAGCCACCTCCTGATGGTTGTCTTCTGGCCTCGACACACGTGCCATAACACACAAACACGCACATATGCACACACAAAACGAATTATTTTAAATTTTTTTCAAATGTTACGGGGCAGTGGTGGCGCACGCCTTTAATCCCAGCACTCGGGAGGCAGAGGCAGGTGGATCTCTGAGTTCAAGGCCAGCCTGGGCTACAAAGTGAGTTCCAGGACGGCCAGGACTAAAATAGAGAAATCCTGTCTTGGAAAAAAAAAAAATTTTTTTCCCAAGTGTCTACTGAACTAAAAAAATTCCTAATGGTGCCAGCATGGTGCCTTTAGTCCCAGCACTGGAGAAGCAGAGGCAGGTGGATCTCTTGAGAGTTCGAGGCCAGCCTGGGTCTATTTATCAATTTCTATTTCCATGACAGCCAGGGCTATAGGGAGACCCTGTCTTAAAAAAAGGGATGAGGTGGGGTGGAGAAATGACAGTGGGTAAAAGTACTTATTGCTCTTGCAGAGGACCCCCCAGGTTCTGTTCTGGCTCACATGATGGCTCACAACAATCTGTAACTCCAGTTACGGGGACCTGGTGCCCTCTTCTGACTCCTGAAGGCAACAGACTCACACTTGGTGCACATACATACATGCAGGCAAAAGACTCCTGCCCATAAAAAATAAATATGAAAAAAGTTTTAATTGTTTATTTGATGAAACTGCACAAGCTATGATTTTGTTGATATTTATTTCCATTTCTGGCGATTATTATCAAGGCCCAATTATCTATGACATATTGGTAGTAAAGAGCTCATGAGGCCAGCGAGATGGCTCCATACATAAATACTCTCTGAAGGGGGTGAGGGCTCACGTTCCGTGGTGATAGCAAGGGACGTGTTAGGACCTGCTCCATGGCAGCTTCCTGCTGGGGGAAGGGGACTGGGAAAGAAATGATGCAGGTGCCGGTGGCCACTCACCACCCAAAGCTGTCAGTCAGAACACTCAGAAAAGCGCCGCCGACTATGTCCCTCACCTGCACACCAGACACAGTCCCCACAGGCCAAATCACTTCACAGGTCCTGCTTGTTTTTGATTTTCTGAAACGGGATCTTGTATTGTAGCCCGTGTTAGCGCTCAACTGTCTCAGTCTTCACATGCTGGGATTTCAGTAGCTCTACACTTGGGCTGGCAAGATGCTCAGCAGGTCAAGGAGCCTGCTAATCTAATGTCAGTTAGCCTTGACATGAGACTCCTGTCAGGTCTAATGACCTGCGTTTGATCCCTGGAACCGACATGGTCAAAGAGGAAAACTGATTCCTAAAAGTTGTCCTCTGACCTACATACCCCTGCCACGGCACACCCACACATACACATACACACAAACACACGCTCACAAAATAAATAAAATATAATAGAAATTAAATGAGTAAACACATTCTGACAGTTCTTTAATCCCAGCTACTGGTGAGTTGGGATTCAAAATCTACCTCAACTACAGAGTAAGTTCGGGGCCTGTGTGATGGTCAACTTAATACAACCTAGAGTCACATGGGAAGTCTCAGTGCCTCCGGGGACTGTCTTCAATTAGTTCATGTGGGTGGCACCATTCCCTAGGCAGGGGAGCGTAAACTGTGTAACAGGCAGGTGAGCATTCATGAATTCATTCTGTTGTGGTTTTTGGTTTTTTTGACAGGGTCTCACTATGTAAGCCTGTTTAGCCTGGAACTTACTCTACAGACCAGGCCTTAACTACACCTACTTCCACCTCTGGAGTGCTAGGTTTACAGCAAGCATCCACACCAGCTGCTCTCTTGTCTTGACAGTGTGTGCGACTGGACTAGCTGAGTCCCCACCGACTTTCCTGAGACGGACCATAACCAAGAACCATGAGTTGAAATAACCCTCTTTGCTAAGTCGTCTTTCGTTGGGGTATTTTTATCACAACAAAGAGGAAACTAGAGCCCGCTGTCACAAAATGAAAAAAAAGGTCAGGGATGTAGCTCAGTGCCAGACTGCGCGCCTAGCGTGACTTAAGTCTTGGCTTCAGCCTGTACTGCAAAGACAGACAGACACAGGGGTATGGAGATGGCCCACTTGGTAAAGTGTTTGCCACTCGAGCAGAGATCCACGTTCAGTCCCCAGCACCCACAGAAAAGCCAGGTGTGACGCTGAGATCCACATACCTCATCCTCGCCTCCCCAGCCCCCACAAACCGTTTGACCACTTAATTACTTAACGTACTGGATATTTCTTTTGGTATGGAGGGGAACGTGCTATGCTAACTAAGGGCGCCATGAACTGAGAACATCGGCCCTAAAGTGAAGAGCTAGTGTGGCATGTTGGCCCAAGTCTGTAGTTCCCGTATTTAGGAGGCTGAGGCAAGAGGATCTCAAGTTCAAAGCCAGACTGGGCTTCACATCAAGACCATAGCATGTCTCAAATTTTAAAAAATCAAATTAAAATTAAAAAGAAAATGTATGTCAAAAATCAACTAACACAAGCCCAGTGAATTTTCCTCTTGTCATACCTGGACCTGTCATTAGGTGGTGCTACTCAGATTGAGCCCATTAAAAATTTTTTCCTAGCCACAGCCTCTATTATTCAATAAATAAATAGATGGATGAATGAATGAATGAATGAATACATAGATAAATAAATAAACAACAAATAAATAAATAAATAAATAACGGAGGGTGGAAAGATGTTTTGTTCTTTGAGACAGGGTCTCATGTGGTCCAAGGGCTCCCTATTCTCTTACCTCTATCTCCCAAATGTTGGGATTACAGGGTGGGCCACCATCCCAAATTCACTCCCAGTCTCTGAATCACTGACTAAGGGAGTATTCGTGAGCAGATAAGAGACTGAAACACAAAGGGTAATCCTCGAAATTGTGACTTTCCTGCCTTGGCCCTCCAAGCGCAGGGATTACAGGCATATACAATACCAACACAGTTTTTGTGTGTGTATGGGCATGTCAGTAGGGGGTCAGAGGGCTTATGGAAGTCTCTCTCTCGACCACATGAGCCTGGGGGTCAAACTCAGCTTGGCAGACTTGGCAGCAAGCACCTTTACCTGCTAAGTCCCTTGCCAGCACCCAAACAAAATCTTAAAATAAATAAAAGCAAATTATTTTTTAGGTAGGCTAGGATCCACTGAAGCTTTATGACACACGAGCCCAGAAGAGGGCAGCCTAGAGAAAAGGAGAAGCTAAGGCCTGTAAATAACCTACATTCCGACGGTGGTCGGTCACTGCAAGGGTTGCTCTGGAAGGTAAGTCTCCCTAAAGATCTAAAAAGTGGAGCAAACCCTCCGCTTCATCCTGCTGCTGTGAGGACCAGGCCTCTGTGCTGCTGTCCAGTCTCGGTTAGGAGGAGGCAGTGGGAGAAGGCATGAAGTGTGGATAGCTGGGAGGCATGGCAGAGCATGCCTAGAATCCCAGCATTTGGGAGGCAGAGGCAGGAGGATTACCACCAGTTCAAGTTACATGCCAGGCCCTTGGGTTAATACTCAACACACACACACAAACACACAAAAACACACAAACACACACACACACACACACACACACACTTGATTTAATACCAAGGGTTTAAACAACTTTTATTACATTTTATATATTTATTGTGTGTGTGTGCACGAGTCACCGCACACGTGGAGGTCAGAGGACAACCTCCTTGAGTCATTCCTCTTCTTCCACCATGTGGGTTCCAGGGATCAAACTTAGGTCATAGGCTTCGTATAAAGTGCACTTACCTGCTGAGTCACCTTGCTGGCTCTTACCAGGTATCTCTGACCATTATTTTAGTCCGTGTAGGGAGGAAGGGCAGTGTGGTGTGTGTGTGTGTGTGTGTGTGTGTGTGTGTGTGTGTGCGCGCCTGTGTGCTGCAGGCCACAGGAATATATCCTAAGAACTCAGCTGGTTATGGCAAAGTCACTACCTGGAGGGATCAAGGATTTCCTCCAGAGGAAGCCAAATTCCTAGGAGCTTTTAGTGTTATTTGGCTTGTTCTATATCAGCTGTCTTCTGTTATGAAAATCATGTGTGCCTTCATAGTTTTCCCAATTGACTTTTCCCTAAGAAGTGCTAACGGTGTGGACTGATCACTCTCTGGAAATACACATTCCAGGTATTTGGAGAACAGCCTCAGGAAAGGCTTTCTCTGGAATCAGATATCTACATTAGCCACTTTCAAGGACTAGCAGTAATAACAGTCCACATGAAAGTCTCCTGATTTAAGGTAAATTCTACAAAGAGACACCACCTAGGTCAGGTGGACGTTAAGTAATAGCTTTACACAATTCAGCTCAGACCCTCCTTTCTATTTATTTATTTATTTATTTATTTATTTATTTATTTATTTATTTATTTATTATGTGCACAGAAGAGGGCGCCAGATCTCATTACAGATGGTTGTGAGCCACCATGTGGGTGCTGGGAATTGAACTCAGGACCTCTGGAAGAGCAGTCAGTGCTCTT